>PVJO010005470.1:0-98216 GCA_004026905.1 Hystrix cristata
GGTGAAGGAACAAAATTCCTGAAAGCAGGAAATACCAACCACGAAATGTTCTGTGTCGCCGTCCCCAACAGCCCCTCCCTGAATGCCTGGACGCCCCACCAGGCGGCCCGACCTGCAGTAACCAACTGCCCCTGCCCTGTGTTTGCCTCTCCAGCATCGTGGGCTCCTTGTGGGGTGGACCCCTCCCAGCTGCTCCCAGCGCTCCCGGCCAGGGCTCAGTCTGCACCAGCCGGGTAAGCGCTGGCTGCGCTGCATCCTGTTGACCAGGGTGAGGACACCTGCTTGCTGGTTCTGCCTCCACCATTAAATCTGCGTGACTAGGGTACAGTACTTGACCTCTTACAGGGGCCACAGTTTCTTCTCATCTAGAAGTAGCAATCTGGGCCGGTGGTCTCCAAATCTAGGGACTCCAGGTTTCTGTCTGTCTCTGGGTCTTCTCTTGCCAGGAAAGGATAAGTCCTGATTCAGCTCTAGGTGCTGGCCATAGAAATGATTAGGGTTTCCCTGCTTTTTCCCAACTTCTGTTCCTTGTGAATCTGGAGCTCGGCCCACTGTCTCCAAATACACGATATACTGTGTAAAGAAAGTGCTAGCCCGCTTTCTCTTTTCAAATTCCAACCCCTGGGACCTGCTGGCTGAATTTTACAATGACACAGAATTCCTTCTGTTTGTTCAGTGTTTTACATTTTATAAAATATTGCCTCACCTATTTTATCTTTTGAGGCTCACAGCTGCCTTGGTAAAACCAGGAGAGCAGACGTTAGTCCCAAATCACAGATGGAGAAATCGGGGCTCAGGGATGGTAATCCACCTGGTGGCATCTGTGGTTACCTCATCTGACTGCGGCCTGGACATCCTTCATTGCCACGAAGGAAAAGTCTGTTTCTTGTGCGGGTGGGGGTGTGATTTGGACCCCGGGCTCAGGCTCCTTGTATTTCCCTTCAGCGTCATTGTGAATGAGTACTGTGTGACAGTCCCAGGGCTTTTCAGTCTGTTTCTGGGAACCACAGCATAAGGCAATTGCCCCGAAAAAGAGAGATTCTTGTGGTCAGATAACTAAGGAGCACTCCACACCACACCCTCTCAGGGATTTGTAGTCCATATTTGCAAACTAAAGGCACCAAGAAGTCCTGCAGTCAAGAGCCCTGTTAAACACTCCACAGTTACCAGTTCCCGACCTGTTTAGAACACTTTGTTACACACAGTGATTAAAAGGTTACTGTCTGCAGATTCTTTTTAGCGCCTACTGCAATAAAAGTGTAGAAGGATGAAGAGGAATAATTTCAAAACAATAAAGAAGATGATGCCGGTCACCAGGGCACAAAAGATGTAGACAAATTTCTGGAAGACGGCGGGCAACAGCTGGGAGTTTGGAGCCTGATGGTGCAGGACAGAAAAACACCATCACCCAGAATAAATCCCAGAGGGGCTGCAGAGAAGGGGCCATCGTCTGTGCAGGCCTGCGGAGTGGCAGGGTTGGAGGTGACGGTCCGCGGTGTTGGAGGGACCACCGAGAGCTCATCTCGGAGTAACAGTGCCCAGCAGCAGCCAGCAGCCACCTCGCAGCTCTGTGAGGGCACCGGAAGCCTGCGGGCCTTGTAGCTCAGCTCACACCCAGGGCGGGAAGGGCCGTGTGGCCTCCCCGTCTCTGCCCTCATAATGAGTCGTGGGAAGCTTTGGAAAAGGAAATTCTGAGAACAAGATGAGTTATTAAAATTGATGAGTAACTGTTAAAAGTGACACATTTAATAGAAGAGTTGTAAAGTACAGACAGTGTCTCAGATCATACAGAAAAAAACAAGAAGAAGCTACGTCATAAGTACACATCAAATTGTTTCTCTGATATGAGAAACCATAAGTGTACATAAAGACAAAGAGACATAATAGATACTAGGTAAAAGAAAGATCATATTCAAAAGAGAGGAGAACTAGAAGGGGAAAAGAAGGAAGGGAAAAGAGAAAGAAAGGGAAAAGGGAAAAAAATGGAAAAATGTAAATAAACCTGCTGTAAATAAGGAAAGAGGGGGCATAAAAGGGAGGGGTGGAAAAGGGGCCGGACCCAGATACATCATGTATAGGTACAAAATAACCATGATAAATGTGATCATTATGTATACAATGTACCAATGCTTGTTCTTGGTTAAAAAAGAAAGAAAGAAAAAGCTATGGAAAGAAATAACAGGAGACAGAGGCCACATGCAGAAGAGCTGACAGCCAGGGGTGTCACAGAAAGGGAAGCAGATAAGGGCACGGAATGGGACACAGAGTCCACTGGTGCCACCATCTATGTGCCAGGCCCTGCAAACCCCGCCCTGGTGCTGGTGACCTTCTGGGGGCAGACAGACACCCAACAGAGCACAAAGCCAGCACTAGAGGGACACAAGAGGGTGACTAATGGGAGGCACAGAGGCAGAGCTCGGTGCTGAGGTGACACCCAGGCAGGGACCCGAGCGACCTGAGGGCAAAACACTCTCCAAGCAAATGAGAGGACAAAGCATGAGGTGATGCCTCCTCTGTCCTCCCCACACCGAGGGTCCTCAGGGCACGAGTTTGGAGAGGGCCTTCCACCCCGCCCAGGAGTCCTCTGAAGCTTTGTGGTCCTTGAAAACACATCCTGCCCCTGCCATGTTGCGGACACCAGGCCACCCTCCCTCGTGCCAGTGTGGTTTCTCCAGCCAACTCTCCTCTGGCTTCCTGGGGGCCGGGGTTTTATACTGAGGCTATTTTTAGTAGCTGCTGGGGCCAATTGCCTGGAGGCTGGGGAGGACTTTGCCCGGGGGAGAGGCTGAGGGGCGTTTCCCTCTGTAACCTTGCCCTGAAGAGCTCTCTAATTGAGAACCTGACCCTTCACAGCCAGGAGAAACTACAGCCCTGCAGGAAACAGGGATCAGATGCCCATTGCTCTGCAGCCAAAGGAGCTATCCAGAGTGATTCTGCCAGGGAGTCTGCAGTCCCACTCAAGACGTTTTGCTGAGATAAAGAACACAGTGTTGCTTGGGGATGGAAGCCTGGAGAGCCCTGATTAGGGGCAGCTGGGGACGAGCCCCCTCATCCTGATTTCTAACTAGGGCTCTCTGAAGTCACTGGTCATCTCTGCTTGGTCAGGTGGCTCCCTGCTCCAGACCAACCTTACTGCAAAAGTCCTAGCTGCTGTTAAAGGCCTTCTGGGGTCCAGGCCAGCCCCAGGTACAGTCCTACTCGTCCTGCACCTCCATTTCAGCCTGTATGCACCATCTAAACTTTGCCTTTGATATTGCCTAGAAACCCATGGTCCTTGCTTGGTGCCTCTCTGAAATGTTTGGGCCCAGAAGTATGTTCAAACTTGGATTTTGGAGAATTTTTGGAATATATGCATATACATAATGAGATATCTTGTGGATGAGACCTAAGACTAAAGAGGAAATTCATTTATGTTTCATCCTCACCTTGTTTGTATAGACTTGGCGATTTTACACGATCCAGGTGTGGATTTGCCCCTTGCAGAGTACATCGGTGCTCAAAGACTTCTGCATTTTGAAATATTTCAGGTTTCCAGGTTAGAGATATTCAACCTGTAGTCTCCTGCCTGCATGCCTGTTATGGGCTGATGGTTTATTTCCCCCCTGCCGAATTCCTTTGGTGGAGCCCCAGGCCGTGACTGTTTTTGGAGGTGCTCCTTGGAGGAAGGCATTAATGTTAAGTGAGGTCATAAGGGCGGGTCCCGATCTGACGGTTTAGTGTCCTCAGACGTAGAAAAGGCATATACAGAGATTTGGCTTTCTCTTTGCACGTGAGAACACAGCAAGCATGTGGCTGTCTCAAGCCCGGAAGGGAGCCCTGCCCAGACGGAAGTCCTCCATAACCGCAAGGACAGACATTTCTGCTGATGAAGCCACCCCGTGTGTGACATTTTGTTATGGCAGCGCAGGTGTCTGTCTCCTTGAAATGTCCCTGTCGCCAAAACCTCCAGAGAAATGTTTCCTTCTCTGTGATGTTTTCCCTGATCTTCTTAGCCAGTGATGGTATCTTCCTTTTCTAACTTCCCCCAAAATATTTTCAGTAATTTCAATGTTTTACTTGTAGACTTAACAGGAGTTACCAATGAGTGCAGAATCTTTCCTCCTGAGCCGAAGTTCCCAGAGGCAGGGGCAGTATCTGCCCATCTTTTGTTGTCCATGATTGTCCAGCACGGAGTCTTTAGCATCGAACAAGGTGACTGTCTCTCATGGACTGCAGCCTCTGTGCTGGTCATGTACGAAATGCTTCCACAGCCTGCTGGAATCCTCACAATCACCTTACGAGGAAGACATTGCTGTGCTCCTCTTAAAACAGTGAAACTTGGCGTATGGTGCTCTGTCCGTGTGGTACCTAGCATAGTAAAATTCACAGAGACCGAAAGTAGAGTGGCTGTTCCCCAGGAGGAAGGGGAGGAAGGGAGGTTACTTTTTATTTTATTTTATTTATTTATTTATTTATTTATTTTTTGGTGCTGGGGATCGAACTCGGGTCCTTGTGCTTGCAAGGCAAGCACTTTAACCACTGAAGAATGCTGAGTTTCAGTTTTTAGATGAAGATGGTAAGAGTCCTGCGGGTAGGTGGGGGTTGTGGTCCCACAGCAATGCAAACACACTCGGTGCCACTGAACTGTACACTTAAAAACAGTTAAGATGCTACGGATGCTCTGCTTCCTTGATGGAGTCCCAAACCATGGACTCTTCCCCATACAGCTGGGTGCTGGGTCCCAAGTTCGGCTCCTCGTGGCTTTCAGAATCGTCCTCGTTCTGCCTAATTTGTGGTTCACTTCTTGGGCCCCACGATCCCTGTGACCTTTATGACCCCCTCCTTGTGGGTCAAGCTGTGGAAATGTCCTGGGCGTCTTCCTCATCCTGAGAGATCACTCCCTCCTCCCCAAGGGCTCTTGCTTCGGGGGGCCGGGTGATTGTGAGTTGGGGTGTCCTTTCTCACCCGTACAAGCATGTGGTTAAGTCTCTTGTGTGTTTTACATCTACAGTAACCTAGAGGGACACCTGCACACAGAGATACTAAATAATTTCAATTACCCGGAGACACAGGTTGAAATTCAAGTACCTTAGCTCTTGCACATTTGCAGCTGTGCTGTGCTTGCTTAGGACCACATGCCATATATTCTAGTGTCTGATCCCAGTGGAACTCCAGGGTTAATTCCCGGCTCCTTCCTGGTGTTAATGATCCCTCCAGAACCAGCCGGGCCGAGCCTCACAGAGGGGCTGCTCTCTTGGACAGCTGTTCTACCTTCACTCCGTCTGCAGATGAGGTGCAGCATCCAGGCTCAGGGAAGATTTACCGGCCTGCTGATGTGCATGCATTATGGGCGTTCATCAGAAAGACTAGGAGGTTGACCAGAGACTCCACTCTTGCAGCTGTAAAGCTTTTGTGGTGGAGTAAGAACTCACCACACTCACAAGAGAATTGCCGGAGTGTCACCTTCACAACTGCTCCCTCCCCCATCCTAGATAACTTTCCTGCTTAACTTTAAGATTTTTTTTTTTGCAATTACCAATAACTCTTTAATATCATCTGATAGGCTGTTTTGAGGAGAAGCAGCCACAGATGGGTCCCCACGTCTGTCTGTGTCTGCCTGGGGCCCTGGTGGCTGGAGGGACAGTATGGTCCATCCACAGAGCTTCTGCGGCTCTGCTAGACCCGCCCTCGCCGCAGGGAGATGCTGTATGGCTTGGCCGAGGCTTGGTGACAGCTTTACTGAGATTTGCAGGGGCGGGTTGTAGTTGTTGAGCTTTTCTTAAATCACTGTCATTTAAAAACCAATGAATTCGTACAGACTTACATCTCCAAGCTGCTTTGTGGGCTAAGTAATTCCACGAGTGGTTCCTCGGGAAGTCTTCTGCCTCACTCACCCGGTCACAGGCTCCTTGTCTTCAGACACACAACTGATAGGTCTGAACTCTGGTCTATCCTGTGGGTGTCCCCCACCACAACACAACTGGCCTCTGGCCTCGCTTTCCTTGTAGAACATGGAAATACACCTCGTGTGACTGAAGAGTTGGGGTTTTCATTTTATTCCATTTTAATCGAGTTAAATTTAAGTAGCCATACGGGGCTAGTGGCTCTCTTTTTGAATAGTGTGAACCAAGCCAATCTACAGAGTGGCTGCTATAAATAGTAACAATCTTCCCATCACTTTCTTTCCTTTCTTGCAACCACAGAACAACATAACAAAAGTGTTTCTGCAGAAGAGAAGGCAAGCAGCTATAGTCCAGTGAGCAGTTGGCAGCCTCACCAGCTCCTGATGCCAGCCGACTGTTCAACTTTGGGTGTGAGTGCTGAAAGCCCAGAGCACTGTTTGTTTCCCAAATGATGCGTCTCTTATTTACTTCAGCTGTTGCCAGGTGGCTGTTGCCCACCAAGTCCTGGGTCAGGTATTTTGTCATCAACGAAAAGCAGATGAAGACAGTGAAAGTCAGAAAAAAGAACTTTGTTTTTCAGAAGATACTATTATGAAAATCAGAAATCAAGTCACAGACTAGAACTATTTGAAAAACATTTACCTGATTTATTTTGTTGCGTTTTGTTTTGTTTGGGCGGAGGGTGCTAGGGATGGAACTCAAGGCGTTGTACTTGCTGGGCAAATGCTCTACCACTTGTGCTAAATCCCCAACCCCCATTTACCTGATTTAAAAGAGTATACATTTGTGGTGCCCCATACCTGTCATCCCAGCACTCTGGGAGAGTGAGGCAGAAGATGGCAAGTTGGAGGGCGACTCGGTGACTTAGGGAGACCCTGTCTCAAAATAAAACACAAAAAAAGGGCCGAGCAAGTAACTCAGTGCAAAGGTATTGGGTTCAATCCCTAGGATTTAAAAAAATAAAATTTGGTAGTAAGAAGAGAAAATGCTAATAAGCAAAATATTTGAATGGGTTCTTCAGCGAAGAGGACATAAGGATGGTTAATAAAAACACAACAAGGTGCTAAGCAACATTAGCCACTAGACAAATGAAACGTAAAAGCTGCTGCGAAATTCTGTCAAACATTCACCAGTCTGCCTGCTGCTGAAAAGACTGGCACAGCCCAGGCTAAAAAGGAAGTAGCTAGAGTCTCAGGAGCATTTTGACAGCCATTCTGAAAGTTCTTTTCAAAATAAGGTTAAACATTCACTGATCCTGTAACTTAGGAATTCCACTCCTAGATATTTACCCAACAGAAATGAAAACATAATCAACACAGACGCGTCTATTTTCATTAGCAGCCTCATTGTTAGTGGCCAAAAGCTGAGAAAGAATCCAGGCGCCCGTGGACCGCTGAATGCCTAAGCGAATTGCAGCACATCTACACAATGGAATACTGTTCGGGGCAGGAAGAAGCCAGCTGCTGGCGTGTGTACCAACACAAGTGAATTCAAAAGTATTACAGAAGAGGCCACACACAGAGTTTAGTTCACTCATAGAATAGCTTTAAAAAGACAAACCTATCGCAATAGAGTGGTCAGTGACTCCCAAGAGGCAGAGCCTGTTACGAGGGACTTTCTGAGGTGATGGAAATGTTCTGCATCGTAACCATGGGGTTGGTCGCACAACTGTACACGACTGTTGCTGTCCACTGAGGGATGTGCTTAAACTGTGAATTTTAACCTGTATAATTCACATCCCCCCAAATTTGCCCCTCTCCACAAAGTGAGGTGCACAGTAGGGTCTATGGCAGTGATGGTGAACCACCTTTTGGAGCTTTCAATGATACAAACGGCCCACTGTGGTATGCGTGCCGTAGGTTCGCCAACACTGGCATATAGTGTAACATCGTCTGTGGAAATAAAAAGAGAAGCAAAAGAGGAATTTCAAATGCACAAATTTGGACCAATATTTCCTGGAATGTGCCCTAAATATCTCAGGAAGCATATAAAATGGCAGTCTTAGAGTGGCTTGCCCAGGAAATGGAAATGGGGTTTCTGAGGAAGGAAGGTTAGAGGGACTCTATCTTTTGTGTCTTTCAGAGTTTGAATTGTGCAAGTAACCGGCCTATGGAGAGGAAAAGAGGGAGCTCTGGGCTCGTGGCGTTCAATGGTTTCTTCTTAAAGGTGAGAAATCCAAGGCCCAAAGAGTGCAGATGACTCCACTCTGGCATCCAGTCGGTGCCAGCACTCAGACCCACTCTTCAGGCCTATTTCAGGGTTAATTCCCACAAGTGGAGTTCACAGTGGATGTTCAGTGGGTAGGAATTTCCCTTTCTCTGTTTCCACTAAACCAACTGCTTCTTGACAGCCCTTCCTTGCCATCTAGCCCACCCCACCCCAAAGCTGGGTCAGTGGATGCCAGGACATGTGGTCTTGTCCCAGGAACACAAGAGCCACCCCCTCCGGAAGTGCACCGAACCACCCTTTCCACGACCGGTCCACTTTACTCACGAGTTCAATCCACAAATACTCACGAGCCCTACTCTGAGCCGGCTCCGTGATAACTTGAGTGGGGGCCGCGGGAGGAAGGATGTGGCTAGAAGGTGCTATCCGTGGGGGGTTTTCCATCTATGAGGAAGCTGGGGGACCCATCAGTACCTGGGTCATTGCGACCTGAGGTGACAGGCACTGTGGTGAAGGGCAGCCACACCTTGGCCGGCTGATCTTTTCCTCAACATCACCCTGCTCACTTCCGCCCAGTCACTCTGTTGAGTTTGACTTCTGTGTCTGTCGGTGGAACATGCTAAATCATACTGATGCACAAACACCACAGCAGGCCCAGGAGGGTCTCTCCTTCCTGGCACAATCCTGCCTCCTCCACCACTACCCGCATAGGCCCCCGGGAAGGACTTATTCCCACCCTCTTCCTTCATTCAGCCATCTGTCAATCATGCCATGTGTATGAGAGTGTATGAGAGTGCATACAAGGGAGACCTTCCTTCAAAAGTTCACAGCTAGGAAGCTATGAAGTTGTAAACACGTGATCACAACATTGTTTCAGGCTAAGTGGGACCCCCCCCCAGTTTCATAAATTGAAGTCTTAATCCCCAGGACCTCCTACGAGGTCCGTATTTGGAGATAGGGTCTTTGAAGAGATAATAAAGTTAAAATGAGGCCAGTAGGGTGGCCCCTAATCCAGGTTGTCTGGTGTCCCTAAAAGGAGAGGCAGTGAGGACAAAGACATGCATGAGGGAAGGCCGTGTGCGAGGAGGCAGCCATCCACAGGCCAAGGAGAGAGGCTCATGAGGAAGGATCCTTCATCCTGAACTTGTGACCTCCAGCATGGTGAGGGATGGTTTTCTGTTGTTTGAGCCGCTCCCTTGCAGCCCTGTGCCATGGTCGCCCTGGTAAAAGGGCACACTGAGGTCAGGGCAGAGCTTGCCCCAATCTTCCTGAGGGGTGACTGCTGGGCTTCATCTGAAAGGACAGGTTCCCCCAGGAAGGGGGCTGGGAAAGGGAACAGATCTGCAAAGGCCCAGAGTTGGGAAACCGCCTGACAGATGCGGGGAAGATGTCCTTTAAGACGGGTGAGCGAGGACCGGCGAGCCACGAAGCCGGAGGTCTTGGCTGAAGCCTAAGGGGTCATGAAGACCTTCTCTCTGGGGGCAGAGGGAGCCACTGCACAGCGAGAAGGGGGGCTGCCAGGCTGGATGCTCTGTGGGAGACCATGTGCGGGGCTCTGGGAGGAGATGAGTGTCTGGCAGCATGGACAGCAGAGTGGCCGTGGCCAAGATGGCAGTGGCCATGGTGGCCAAGACAAAGAGACAGAACAGTTTAAGAGGTGAGGTTGGCTGGAACGTGGGAAGGTAAAGGAGAAACAGAAATTAGCTACTCAAATGGTTTTCGTTTGTACAGTTAGTAACACTGGCCATCAAAGTGGTGGACTAGCTGTGGCTAAATGGGCATTTACCTAGCAGGCCCCCGGGAGCCAACACCTGAACTTCCTCTTGGCAACACTATGGGCCCCAGTATGGGTATGTACCGCAGACCCTCATCCACGAGGCTTTCCCCAGGCTCTCAGGAGCCAGGTCACGCCATGGCATAGCCTCTCCTCCCACAGGGCACCCGGGCAGGGCAAGAGGGCTGCATCGCAGCCATGGCTAACGCCTCCGAGAGGTCTAGGCCCCCACGAGGCCACCTGCACAGTGGATAATGTGCAGAGTTCTGGGATGTTCCTGAAGCTCCAGGGCACAGAGGTGAAGGTCTGGCAGCCCGGGCTGACAGAGTCAGCGCACAGGCGAGAACCCCGAGCCCTGGGACCCAGCTGGCAGCCTCAGGTTTTCTGTGTTCTGGTGGCAGCCCCAGGAGTCTGTGACTTCGTCAATGGAGGGTGCTGATTTGCACAGCAATCGGTTGGCCTAGGCACTTAGAAATGGTTTTGAACAAAGCTATGTCTTGATTGTGTTCCTGGCATTCTAATAAAGAAGAAATTTATGGCTAGAGCAGAGATCCTGATGGACACTTGCTGATGGTTTCATTTTCGAATGCTTTCCTGGTGCTATGAAAGAAGAAGGGGGCTGGGAGACAGGTGCACAGACTGATCTCACAAACAATTCTCTAGACATCTTTGATGTGTGATGTGAGAGCAGGCAGCCCTAGAGGATCATGGGACAGAGCATTCTCTCCCAGATCTGGATGTGCAGCTTTGGAGTCATCTGGCCAGATTGCCTCAGACCCACGCAAACAGTTTTTACAGCAAATGGTACTAAAATAACAATAATTGATACTTTGTGATGAATTCTCATATCTCCCTTCACTCCACAAAATACAAAATAGCTGGATGCCTGTAGAGATAATCCATATGTAGCATCACACAGCACACAGGCTGGTCTTTCCTTTAGAACCGTGGATGGAGCCACAGATCTAAATATTTGGATATAACCAGTCTCAACGACACACAAGGTATTTACACCAAAACTATAGACTAGAATGAAAACCCTCGAACTATAGACTTATAATGAAGCGCGGTGAGGGTGGCTGTCTTGGACCAGCTGCACTGTGCAGGTGGAACTGATTTCTGATTGCTTACCCGTCATCAAAAACAATGCTCTTTGCTCAGAAGCTCCTTCTCTGCTACCCTCCATGGCCTTCAGGATAGAACCCACGCGCCTTAGCCTGTAGCCTTCACCCCACCGCTGCCTGGCAGCTCCGTGGCCTGACTGCCCACCCTCCCCATCACACAGACCAGGTCACAGGCGTGTGCACCTCTGAGCCTTTGCACTAGCAGAGCCCATCGCCTTGACGCCCTTCCTGCCCTGCAGCTGAGCTGTCTCAGAGTCCGAATCCATCTTCCTCCCCCTGGGGTCTTCCATGTGATTCATCTCATCTGCAGGGATAAATCTGTCTGCCTCAAAGGCAAGCAAACTAAATACACTGCTGATGAAAAGTCCCAGGAAGGAGTCTGGTGGCAGGGGACCTGATCCCAGGGGAACTTAGCGCGGAGAGGCCCCGGCTTGCTGTAGGGCAGAAGCATGCAGGCCTACAAAGCAGTGCAACTTTTAAAACCGCACATCTCCCTGAATGGGAAGCCTTTCCTGCTGCTGGAGAGGCCAGTGTTCCTGATGTTAAAGGTGATGTTGACACACCTTGCTGGTCTCATGAGTTTGCACGGATGGTTCTTTCCTGAGTACATACTACATCTCGCCTTCACCTTTTAAAGACTTGTTGGCGATGTGGGCTCGGAGGCCAGAAGGGTGCACCCGCTCGGGGGCTGCCTCCTCCGGGGTGTCTTCTCCTACTCCTCGGTGCACACCTGGCCTCCCGCCCCAGCTCCGCAGCGCTCCCCTGTGCTTTGGTTCCATCTCCTACATTTCTCAGGAGTTACCAAGTGCAAATCTGTCTCCTGCACTCTACAGTTGATTTCTTGAGAGCAAGTGTCGCATCTTACCCATCTCTCCTTCCCCCAAAGCCTGGCACGGCATCAGGCAAGGCTTGTCAGGTACCCAAGAACAAGCCAAGCACTGTGCTGGGTGCTTTTAAAAGACCTTGCAGTAGAATAAGGAAGACACAATTAACACACAAAGCACACAGTACAATATATTAATGTGATCAATGAGTAAATAAAGTGCATTCATTGGAAGTATTATTGGAGGTCAGGAAGAGGAGAAATGAGTGTGGTCAGGAGTTTTTGTAGGTTCATAAAATAATCATTTTTATTAATAAGAAATATACGTATTTACTAATTTTCTCTTCACAATAAAGAATTTATGTAAAGATGAATATTGTGTGCTTGGGGTTGCTGGAGAAAAAGAGTCTGCCAAAATGACCGATAAGGGTGAATTGCTTAGCCCGGAATCTCATTTTGTTTGTTTGTTTTTCTTGTTGCTGTTTTGAGACAGGGTCTTGCTAAGCAATTCAGGCTAACCTTGTACTCACAATGTAGCCAAGACTGGCCTCGAACTAGTGGCAATCCTCCTGCCTCAGCCTCCCAGGTGCTGGGATTGCAGGCGTGTACCACCACGCCCAGCTCTGAATCTCATTTTGATAACATCCTAAAGCTAATCTTTATGACATGGCCCGTCTAAGGCCAAGAGCACCAAAGTTCTTTGTTTCGGTATCACAGGCATTAAATATTAACATGCAGTTCGTATCTTAATACTACTGAAACCACGTTACTTCTTCAGAATTTTAGTCCCATTGGAGCCAGAAGGACAAGCTGGGCAACAGACATGGCCTTTACTGACAACATACCTGAACTGCAACCCCGAAAACCCAAGGAGGAAACTCCAGCTCCTGGCCACGGACCTGACTTTCTCCTCAAGATTTGGTTTCATTTTTAAAGATCATGTTGATGGGGCAGATTTAACCAGGCAGGAAAGTGCACTGAACGTTTATCCTAAAGTTGAAGGTTTGAGCAGTGATATTCTACTCATCCACACACTCTAAAAAAGTGTTTCACCCGTGGTTTATACAAGTCAGTGATTAAAAAACACTTTAAATGTACTTGTGGATTTTTGTAATTTTGAGAAGCCCTGACATGACCCGTCCAATCCATCCCTGGTCCTCAAAGCAGAATAATGCACCAGTTACGGCACCTGCATGTGCCTTGTAAGAAGCAACCTTACCTTCACGAAGAGGAAGATCTCAGGGCTCACGGCAGCGGCTTCCTCTCCTTCCAAGCCATTGTGCTCAGAGTGGCAGGCGGGGGACCACCTGCTGGAGAAGGCCCAGCTGTGCTGGATGGTGAAGCTTGAGGGGGACAGCGGCACTTCCTTCCCGGTGCCGCCGTCTACCTGGACCTGTGCTGGGCAGGGCTCCGGGTCCTGGGCTGGTGACGGTAACTCATCCATTGAGATGTCCCCGTCCTGCGGCTCAGGACACACCTCATCAGGCAGGAGGTAGCCTCCTGTCTCTGGCTGGGAAGAGGCCGAGCTGTTCTCTTCACCTCTAACCTCATAGACCGACATGGAGTCATATTCATGGTTGTATAGCCCAGCGGTGGACAAAGTGTGTTCTGGCCCTAAGTCTTTAGGAACATTATGATAAGAAGGACTTTCATTATCTTGCAGCGGATCTGGAACTTCATATGCTCCCCGTTTCTGGATTGTGTCATAGATGTTACTGTAGTCCTCGTCGCTCATATTGATCGATCTGACCGCAGCAGGGCGACGGGCTGCGGATGCTGTGCTGCCTCGCAGAGGAGCTGACAGGCGTTTGGAACCAGCGACTCACAACATCTGTCAGCGACGGGCTTCTAACAATCATTTACCGAGACCTTAACAAGCAAACCACAGTCCATTGGACAGAAGATAAAACTCACACACTCAGTTAACTCTTTCGTGCCTAAAGATATTTCCAACGGGACTCCGGCATTTTCCTCACTGCCCCTAATGCCTGGTTCTGTGGATAAACTGGAGGTCGAATTGGATCGTTCTCCCGGCGTGCACTGAAATTCTGAAGAGTTAGTCATTTGTCTCTAGCAGGGCTCCCTCCTGCAATTGTCCCAAACACGGACAGCTTGGAGAAGTTTCTGCAGCTCAGTGGACAGCTATCTTTCTTTGTAGTGCCAAGCCATCTGTTATGTGGCCAAATTCATCATGTAGAACAAGTCCTCGCACACTGACACCCTGTGATAAACACGCTAGACAGGCTCTCGTTAGGGAACGGATTCCTTTTACTTGTCTTATCAGGAAGCACCACCAGGTGGTTAAATGGCAGAAGGAAAAGAAGATAAAGGGTCTGGTCTCTGGGCCTATTGGTACAGGCCACACAGAACAAGACTCAAAGATCTGTGACTTGATTTTTATTTTTTCCCCTTAACTCTCTGCAGTCAACAGACATTCACTAAATTCTCTTATGGACGGGATATTGGACTGGGCACTACTTAAAAGAAGAAGCTGAAAATACAGTCTCTGCCTTCAAGGGGATTTTAAATATGGTCGGGGGAAGAAAAATAAACATTTACTGGACAGAGAAAAAACTGCTGAAGGTTTTCTCAGGGCCTTTGGCCAGGTCTAGAGCTGTCTGTCTCCTTTTACCTGCTCGTGTCTGTGTCCCTGCCCCATCAGGAAGCACCTGTCTCTTTGAAGGGCAGCTCCGATGGGTTATAAAGAGACTTTGATGCCTGGAGATCACCGAGAGCCGAGCAGTGCCTGGAATCTGGTTGACAGGGCTCAAAGCATTTGATGGGCATCCTGTTGGCAAAACTTGATTGTATTCTCAGGCCCCTGGATTGTACCTGGCAGTCTCCTGGAGGGAATTTGAACTGCATTTTTAAAACTCTGGTTTTGGGGACACCTTTAAAAAAATGGGTACAGGGAAAGGAGCCCGAGACAGATTTTAATGCCATCCATACTGGCCCTTTATCTTATTGCAAAGGGAAGTTGAATGGGTACAAATACCTGATACATACCTGGGGTTCCATATAAGGCATTTATAACTGAATGACCTCAGGGCACATTTTCCTCTTAATCCTGGAGCTGGAGATAACCTAATAGATCATTCAGTCAAGGACTTTAATTCACTTTTGCAAATCACCTGGAACCCAGAAGCAGCAGTACCTGCGCTGAGTTCCCACGCAGAGTTAAGGACTGGCTGACACCAGCTGTACCTCTCAAAACGCATGCACCCTGGTTCCCCCTACCCTGAGAGTAAGGTTATTTTTTAACCTCCCAAACTCAATTTTGACCTCTCTGGAGGTGGAATTGCTCCTTCGGATGATACACGCCTGCTCCTGAAACACTCGTAACACGAGCCTCAGTGTGTGGCCCTGGACTCTGCCACTCAGCCTTCTTACCAGAGTCCCGTCCCCCGGTGCGTGCACACGTGAACAGCACGCTCCTGGACTCTCACGGGGACCTGGTGAGGTGGCCCAGGCTGGTGCAGTGTAGGGCTCAAGGTCTCGCAGGTTATAAATCAGGTCTCGCTGCTACCTCAGAACACACCTGTCAGGGGCCCAGCTGTAATATGAAGCACGCCATTCTGTCAAAATGGAAGACATTTCTTATTACTGTCTTCTATTATTATTCTCAGTGTCCTCAAGATTCTGTTCTACACCCGCGATGGCTCCCCATTTCTCTGGGTAAATGCCAAGAGTCCTCAGGGTGGGCCAGGGCCCTGCACAGGACCTGTGCTCTGCCCCATGCCTGCTTCACGGCCCCCACTGGCCAGCTCCAGCTTCCCTGTCGGGTCTGGGAGATTAGCAGTCAGTTCCTCCAATACCTGTGAGTGTTGAACACGTCCCCTTCTTAGGGGCCACCTAGGAAGGTGCCACCTAGGAGCCACCTAGGAACTGGTGGGTCATTGGAGTCCCTGCCGTCTGTGGCACTTCCCCTCTCTCTCTCCCCGCCCTGGCTCTCTCTTCCTCTGGTCCTGCCTTTTGATACCTTTTCAGCCTCTCGCTGTGTGTCCTTTGTTTTCTCTCTCTTTACTAGGTTCCAGCCTTCTCAGCGTCTTCAAGATTCTTCCTGATTTGAAATCTGCACTGTAACTCACCATAAGATTAAATCTCCAACAGTTTCAGTCCGCAGTGTCCCCTGTAGGTCTCCTGTGTTCTGTGCTGATGGGCTTTGGGGAGCTGAATGGATCGTGAAGGTTTAGACTTTATCAAGTGGATTAATCCATGTGTGAGTTCATAGCTCAGTGGGTTTATTCAGAGGTGGGGCCCAGTTGGGTGATGCGGGTCTCTGGGGCATAGTTTTCAAGGGTAGCTTTTGTCCCAGGTCTCTTCCTCTTGGGCTCTTTCCTCCTTCTGTTTATTGGCTGCCATAAAGTGAGCAGCTTTGCTCCACCACACCCTTCCGCCATGATGTTTCTGCCTTGGAGCCAGCTGACCATGGACCAAAGCCTCGGAAACCATGAGCCAAAGTAAACCTGTCATCCTTTAAACTGCATGCTGGGTATTCAGTCATAGCAATCAGAAGCCGACTAATACTGTATCTCCTCATAATGGCTACATGCATCTTATCCCCACATTTTACCCTGCTTTCTCACTTCCCAAATTACAAAGAGTCACGATATCCAGGATGGTCAATAGACCCCAGTGCTATTTTAGATTCCATATTGCTAAGAGGTCCTGGAGGAGCCCAGGTCAAGGCCACTTATGATCTTTGATTACTGTGAGAAGATGAAGAAAGCAAGAAAAGGAAGAAACTTCAGACAAGTATGGGTAGCAGGACAAGATCGTTTCACGTAATTTAGTAAAGAATCAAACGCACACATACACACCAATGTCATGTTAAGGACAGTATGGCATTGTCCTCAGGCTGGGTGTCCCTTGTCTTGTCCTCTCCCCATCCCACGGCTTGGCTAGGACCACTCAGCCCCATGCCCACTCTTAGACATGGACGGCATCCAGCTCTCCTGTCTTCCCTACTCACCGCGATGGGCCTGGCATCCTCTTTCCACTGGCCTCTGCCCCAGGCCAGGCCCTCTCGGTGGTCCCTTGCAAGCTCCATGTGAGCCATCCTTTCTGGCCTCAGTTTACCGCCTCACCTGCAAATTTCTCCGTACTGGGCTGGAAATGTAGTCATGGCTGCAGGGCAGCACACTGGTCGGTGAGAAGCCATGTCCCGGACTGTAGTCCCCTAAAGCTATGACAGAGCTGAGCATTCCTGTTGCTGGTGACCTCGCGGCACTGCCACGTCCCCACCTGGGGAATCGGGGTGCGGCCCCTAAGCTCTTCAAGCCTTGGTTTTCTAATCTGTAAAAATGGAGGTGCTTCCCTCAAAGCACCGGTGGGCAGTGTATGAAAAACTATGCGCCAGCCGGATGTGGTGGAGCACACATTAATCCCAGCGCTCCAGGAGGCTGAGGCAGGAGGACTACAAGTTCAAGCCCAGCCTGGTCAATTTTGTGACTTAGTGAAACTCTGCCTCAAAGTAAAAAATAAAAAAGGGCTAGGTGTGTAGCCATGTGAAGGCCCCGGATTTAGTCCCCAGAGCTGCACAAACAAAACCAAAGCAAAGCCCTGCGTGTGAGAGCTTGGAGCCTGCAAGATCGTACAGGCGAGCTCAGCGTTAGTTTGCTCTCTAAGCTGCATGGTCGAGAGTGCAGGATGGAGGAATTCTGGGAGAATGGTGAAGTGACACAAGTGACCACAGCACGTGGCCTCTTAGTGGAACTCTGCTCTAATTCATGTCTCATTTTATTATGCAGTCTTCTGACACCCTGATGGCTGCTCTAAGTCCTGATCATCACATTGGCGTTTTGCAGCACTTTCAACCGTCTAAAGGCATCTCCAGGTGATACTCTTAAGCGAGCGCCCGGTGTGGGGCAGTGAGGTGGCAATCTCCAAACCCCCGCACACTGCCAAGCCCTCCAGGCGCTTCCCTGGAGTCAGGGTCCAGGCCCGCTCAGGGCCCACTGAACCGTCACCAGTTTGCTGCCATAATATTAAAAAAAAAAAAAGTTTAAAACTTATGATTTGTAACAGTAGGTCTTTGGAGTCAAGGAAGAAGCCAGGTGTCTATATCTGAACCAGAAGGACGGAGAACGAACTTTCTGTTTTGTTGTGAGATCAGGAGCAAACTGTATGCTATGCACAATCACCGTCCAGAATGGAAGATGTTGAGTGTTTTTCCATGCAGTGACCACCAGAGGGCATCTTCCGCCTCCTCTCCGGAGCTGTTTCTTTATGCTACAGAACAAAAAGTCAGTTTACATATTCCTTGGTTTGGTGACTTTTATTATTTTATTTTTAATTTCTCAACAATTTTGCTTTAAGGATCGATGCCTTGAATCTCAACAAATGTTAAAAATATTGTATCGGTTGAGTCACATTAACTTAGAGCCCCTACTCCCCTCTCTCTTAGCCCCTGTGGTTCATTGAACAATGCTTACATTAAGAATAGTATTTTTTATTTCTTAAAATTGACAAGTCGTATGTAATTATGGTGTGACGCCTTGGTACATGTGTACCTTGAGGAATGGCCAAAGCAAGCCACTTAATATATACATTACCACATCTTATTTTTGTGAGATGGGAATTCTTAAAATCTATCTGCCTATCAATTTTCACATATACATTATAGTGTTTGTTTATTCAGTGCTGAGGATTGAACCCAGGGCCTCACCTATGCTGGGCAAGTGCTTCGCCACAAAGCCCCACCACACTGTTTTCAACTACAGTCTTCATGTCACATGCTAGATCTCTTGACGCTCTTCCTCCTGACTGAAATCTCAAAGCCATCCCCCTCCCCAGCCCCTGCTAACTCTAACACAATGTACTCCATGTTCATCCGTGTTGTTGATGACAGGAGTCTGCAAAGCCACATGATTCCATTGTGCACACAAGCTTTGTTTCCTCTATGCACTCATCTGTCCATGGGCAGGTGGATTCCGCAGCCTGGCTCTTGGGGGTGGTGCCGCAGTGTGCATGGGCATGCAATGTCTCTTAAACTCACCTACTTCACTACCTTGGGCTTTCGCAGCTCAGCAGCGGGGTTGCCCGGGTGCACGTCACCTCCAAACTTTTTTCTCAATGCCTGTGTTCACGGGGTCCCTGGGCTCTCGTTTCCCCACATCCCCGCCAGCACTTGTCATTTTTTGTCTTTTTGATAACAGCCATTTGTACAGGTAGAGGGTGCTAACACTTATTAAGTAAAGAGAGGAGAGCGTGGTGGGGTACACCATGATCCCAGCACCTGGGAAGCTGAGGCAGGAGGATCACAAGTTCAAGTCCCTCTAGGATAACTTAGTGAGACCCTTCTCTAAACAACCAAGAAAAGGGCTGAGGAAATAGATCAGTATGAAGGCCTTGAGTTCAATCCCCACCACTGTAAACAAAGGAGGGGGGCTCATGAGGAACATTCAGTCTTTACAACACCTGTATATGGCAACCGGTTTTCTATTTTCCACCCAAGCAAGGGGGAGCTCAGCTGAAGTGATTCACCTGCGGTGAGGCAGGTGGTACACAAGAAGCCAGGACCAAACACAAGTGTGTGCGAATCTAGACCTACACTCTTTTCACGGCCCACTTTTTAAAGCAGTTGCTTAAGGGCAAACCATTGTTCAATTCTGATGACATCTTCCTAGACTTATTAGAAAAGCAAACAGGCTAAGCATTTTTTTTTTACCTGGAACTCTGCCTTTTTAACAAACTCAAAAGCTACAAGAGGCGATCAAAATAACAGTGCATGTTTAAATTTTTTAGAATGTATTACAGTAAAGGACACATTGCCGTGAATCCCCCTCAAAGTACCCCTCCTTGCTTCAAACGCACTTGTCCCATAGTTCTTGCCACTTTCTGAAGCAGTTCTGGAAGTCCTCATCCTGAGTGTCTTTATAACGTGTTATCAGAAATACAGTGAATGCTGCGGCCGAGCGCCATCCAGTGGAAATGCAGATTCGCACAGGTTGTGTCCTCATCCACCTTATTCACCAGGTCTGGCACCATGTGACTTCTGGCTCCTCTCCAAAGTCAAAGTGACCATGAAAGGTTAACGCGAATCCATTCAGAACATCGAGGCAACCAGGACAGCACACCTGGAACCAGATCTTCAATTTCTTAAAGTTAAAAAAATCTTCAAAGAGACTGCAAAAAAAATACAGTTTTACTTTTAAGATATGCTGTTTAGCACAATTTTCTTCAGCTACATACAGATCTTTTTATTCGGGTTTTTACAGACATCCATCCAGGTGTGATGGGGCAATAAATTTGTATTAAAATAACACAAACTTCAATTTTGGATTCTCACGAGGAATAAGACCTCTTTAGCAGAAACTGATTTGATTCTACTGAGTCTACTTCAAACCAAAATGAAAATGCTATTAGTAAAAGAAAACGCTGCCAGCATCCCAAATCCTGCGGTTTCCCTTATAGGCAGGTGTGCTTAGGCAGATGGCAAAAAATTTCTTGGAGAAGCTTCACATTGGCTATTTCCAGACTAGAGGTAAAGGAGTCATAATGGTGTGAAAAGAAAAAAGGTCAGAATAACACGGCCGTCCCTGCCCCTTGTTCTGGCTGCAGGAGGGGGGCGGCCACACCTCTGCCGGGATCAGTGTCCTGGGAGACCACACCAGCTGGCCAGGCCTGGGCAGTGCGTGGGCACTGGGGGCTGCACCTTTGCTTCCCGCTCCACAGCCGGGTGTCGGCACCCAGAGCATCGAAAGTCACAGAGCCCGAGGGGGAGCCGAGGGAGCCTGTGCCTGGCCCGAGGGTGCTCGCTGGGAGTCTGGTGGAGAACAGCGAGTTGATTGTTCTCCGTTTGCCCAGTGGGTCCTGGCGCCAGCATGGAGCCGGCCGCCCTGAGAAGCTGCCACTGCCTGATGGCCAGGTGTGGGCACCAGTCTGGTTGCTCTCTTCCCCCTCAGCCTTGGTGGAGGTAGGGGACCAGGAGTGCCTAAGGAGTGTTTAGAAACTTCATAAAAGTCCTGGGCAGCTTCCACTCAATGTTTGTTGCAGAAAACCTATAGTTTATCTTATTGGAGGAGAGAGCAGGAAATGGGTAAACGTCAGGCCAGTAACAAGCAAAACCCAAAGGCACTAGTGCAGACTCCCCGGAGCAGGAGTCCACGCAAATGTCAAAACTTTCTTGAATCTGGGACAGTTGACCCCCAGCGGCCGAGCTGTGAGGACAGTCCCACCAACTGCAGCCTCCTGCAGCTGCGGATAACAGAGTGGCCAGAAGGAGAAGCAGGACCTTCTGGAACGCGGGTGTCCTGCTGCATGGTCACTGTGCGCCGAAGGGTGAGGTGCTCTGTGGCTATCAGTTTCCTGATGAGTTTATAGAGGAAGAAAATTTAAATATATGCAAAAGAAAATGTGCTCTTTTAGAAATGCATATGGTTTGTCAAGAGCAGAGTCTCTGGGTAGCGGGACTGTGGAGGAATTTTACTCTCTTTCTGGTACATTTCCAGCCTGCCTTACTTCTGCCTTTAAAACTCAGGAGCAGTGAGAATTGCGGGTGGCTGTGGGGAGCGCTGGCGTTTGAGCTGGTCTTTCTGTCTTCCTCTGCGAGGAGGGGAGGGGAGTTGTTCAACCACATACTCCCTTGTTGAAGTGACCAGCAGGACACAGATTGCTTGGATAGTATTTTGCCCATGGAGCCTTCCGAAAGGCTAGAGGGAGAGATTTAAATCTCACAAAATGCAGACTTCATAAGGCCATAAAACAGGACTGAGACGCTTGCTGCTCGGACAAATTGCTAGCTGGTTCCTTTCCTCGAAATGCTGTCATCTGGGTCCTGTGTTCAGTTGTCCTGAGATGCCAGGTAGAAGCAGGTCACAGAGACGCGGTTCCGTTTGGCAGCCCGTCCCGTTTGGGCTGTAGCTGCTCATTGTCTACCTTTGACCCTTTGCCTTGTTTTAGCCTCCAGGCGCTAGGTCAGGGAGGGAAGGCGTGGAAATCCCAATAAGCAGGAAAAAGAAAAAAACAAAGGGAGAAGGAAGCCCAACCGGGACTCTGAGCTGGCCTGGATGATCTCAGTGCCCTCAGCCCCATTTTGAGGGTGAGGAAACACAGTCGTGGAAAGCTCTTAGAGTCTGCCTACTTGTGCAGTGCTCTGACTTTGCTCCCGGACTGCTGGCACTTGGGGTGAGTGCAGGTGGGTGGCCTGTGTGGCCATCTGCATTGTCATGCACAGAAACTTCCTCACCCTGGAACTAGCCCTCCCCAGTCTCGCTGCCAAGACCACAGAGGGGCACTTTATTGAGGACCCAAGGGGACTGATGTCATTCATGAACACTCATTTTATTCTGATTTTTTTTTAAATCATGTTATATGCTTTTCAATTGTAAATTATACAATACAGGGAAATGGCTGGAGAGGTGGATCAGTGATACAGCGCTTGCCCAACCTGCAGGGGGTGCTGAGTTGGATTTCACCAACTCCTACCTCAACAGGCACTCCCAGGTTTTTCATCTGACTGACAGTGACCCCCCAATCACTGATAGAGCAGATTTTCTGGTGAATCAGGCTGCCATTTGCCTTCTGTTCTTCCAGTTCTTTCCAGTGTAATATTCCATCAACACGTGGATCTAGTCTTGGGGCCCAGACTAGGTTAGCTCATAAGGATGACAACTCAAGTTCAGGTGGCAGTAGAACTAGCCCACTCTTAGGACAGGCATTACCCACCCAGCACAGAGTGTGTCTGGTCCTATCTCTAGCTGTGTCCCAGCGTATGGCCAGTCACCATGCAGGAAAGTAATGTGTGGCTGCTGGGTCCCTCTGCACATCAGTTGACTTAATTGGCAGGTGTACAGAGGACCCTGGTCCAGAGTCCTTGTCTGAGAACCGGGGAAGAAGCTTAGGTCACCAGCAGCCTCGTGGCTCCTAGTGCCTAGTCCATGGTCGTGGCACCCAAGCAGCTTCGGAGAGTGTCCATCCTAAGTGCACCTCGAAATGAAGGACACAACCCTGATGGTGAATGATGGAAGCCTGCCCTGTGCCTCCCAGGACCCCAACACTGGCGAGGACCCCTGAAGTCTGCCCTCTGGCCCTCACCCTTAGATGTTGCATGGAGCTGCCACAGAACCCTGAACTCTTTTCAAAGGCAGAGGTAGACGCGAGGACGCGAGGGAGGAGAGACACACTCAGGTCTGGAGGCGGCCCCAGGTCTGTCACAGTGATGTCCTCAAGCAGACCTCCTCGGCCTCCCCTCCTTGAGGCTGATGGACACCACGCTCTCGAAGGTACTTTCCAGTGAGTCTGTTTTCCTCTGCTGCTGAAACAAGAGAAGCCATTTATTTTAATTTTTACCCAAGCTACTCTGCAGTGTTACAAAGAGCAGGAAACGGCCTGTTTGTGCACTTAATCGAGACGCTGCATCTGACCACGTTGTCCAGGCGAGTGTTTGGTGAGCGCCTCCTTGTTGGTTAATGGACATGTAGATTACAATGCTCCTGTGGGTGAAAGGTTTGCTGCTTTTCTGACCTGGGTTAGCAGTGTCACTCTGCACACAGCACGCCCTCCCTGATGTATAGAAGGAAACGTTTGGATGGAGACTTTCTACACGTCCCCCTTCATCCACCAGGGCGAATGAAGGGTGCTCTGTGGAAGCATCAGGCACGGAAATGTGTGTTACAGGAGCCAGCAGTCCCTGTGCCCGACTAATTGGCTCAGGGTCTGTGGGAGCCTTGCCAATCCCCTAAATGAACTTGAACCTCCCAGGGGACGGTACTTGGTTCCAAGAAGGCACCACCACCCAGAAAGTGTCTCAAGTACCCAAGAAGGGTGTACAGACGTGCTCAGAAAGCCATTCAAGGAGCTTTGCATAATCTGTGAGCTGCACACCCCCCTCAGGAAAGGAGTAGATGTTTCACATTTGCTGTTTAGAAACAAGCAGCTGACTAAAGTTGCTTACACATAAAATGCAAAGTCCAATTCAATCAGTTTTGAGGTAACTTTTGGCTTTAACTTTCTTTAGTCACTCAGGACCTTAAATGTCCTCGGAAATAATCATTGCATACATTGTGCCATTCTTAGGGAAGAAAGGTTTTTAGGTTCTTTCCAAGTGCATTTTGGACGTATTGAGAAATCAGAAAGAAAAAAAAAAGGGTCTGGAGGAGGGAGAAGTGGAGAGTGAGGAAACAAAAAATAAACCCACAACCTGATCTGCTTCTTCATTTGCAAACTGACTCCAGTCATCTTCAAACTAGAGGTTGAAAAGGTTAATGAAATATATTGGACAGTAGTTCAAAGCTTCGTTGAATCTCTAAATTAATTTTTAAAAGCATGACTCAAGTGCCCAGAGTGAGTGATGTTTTTAAATATGTTTATATGACACTTTGGCTTACTCCAGAGGGACTGTAG
The DNA here is from genome assembly GCA_004026905.1 of Hystrix cristata. Classification (NCBI taxonomy): domain Eukaryota; kingdom Metazoa; phylum Chordata; class Mammalia; order Rodentia; family Hystricidae; genus Hystrix; species Hystrix cristata. The sequence continues at coordinate 24,115 of PVJO010005470.1, forward strand.
GAGACATAAACTGAAAACAAACGAAGAAAGAAAAGCAGAACTGGAATTTGAAAAGCGAAGCTGGAACCGAGTCCAGCAAAGGCCCCTGTGAAGCGTTCCCGATGATACTGTCCACGGCGGGGCGTGGCTCTAAGACAGCGTGAGAAACCCAGACCGGTCAGAACAGGTTCCGCTTCTCCGGCTTGTGAAGGACTATCTTCCAGTGTTCTGTCCTTTGAGTATGTCCTGTGTGTCACACAGTCTATGAGGATGGCAAACAGAGAGTTTCCCATTTGACGGGGGAAATAATAGACACTTGAAGGAATGAAATTGTTTGCCTAGATGCATAACAACTTTTGCCAGAACTCTTAATTAAATCTTTAAACAAAAGAGTGGACCATCTAGGTAAGGTGCCCCAAATGGAGTTCTTTCTAAAAAGCACATTAATTAGAACACCTTTAATCCCTATAATTGGATTCTTGCAAAGTCGCAGTTTCCAAAGCATTTGAAGTTACTAATATGTGTGTGAGTTTATTCAGCACCCCAAGGCAATTTCTGTTTAGTGGACGGTCCATGAATACGAGAGTGATTCTGGGTGCAGCCAGGTTAGCTGCAGGCTCTGAAACAGGAATGAGTTTCACAGTTTGGGGAGATAAGCAGGAATAATAGGGAGGAGCCATCTGCTGAGCAGGATGTGTGGGGCCATGAGCTGGGGGGACAGAAGCCTGAGAAAGACTCAGGAGTCAGCTGATGATGAACAGGTGATGAGAAACCATGTGCGGGGTGTGCCGCTGAGCCCCAGCATGTGACTCCTAACTGAAGAGCTCTGTCCAGATTGGGGGGAGGGGAGCAGGGCAGAAAGCAAAGGGCTGGGGAGGGGGCACCAGGGTAGAGGAAGGAGAGGAGGCATTGCTGGAGGAGATAAGAAGTGAGTTAAGTCATGGGCAGCTTTGCAGGCCAGCCGAGTCCGTAGCCAGGCTGTGGAGTTAGGAAGGCAGGGATGTCCCTAGCATGGAGTCGGTCACCAGGCAAGGGGGGTGGGTTCTTCAGTGAGCGGATGGCCAGTGCATGGGACCCTGGCCAGCGAGCACAGGACCTGAGGAGCAGGGGTGGCATCTGCCAGCAGGTGGACCTTGCTGGCAAGAGGACGAACCACCTGTCTAGGTAGCTGGTGTTATAAGTCACACCTCGAATTCCTATGTGGTTTCTCAGAGTGTGACTGCACTGGAGACCAGGCCTTTCAAGAGGCAATTAAATCACAACCAGGCTGTATGAGCAGAACCCGGTGTGATATGACTGCTGTTCTTATAAAGAGACCAGACCACAAACCCACAGAGAAGATCAGGGGCAGACACAAGGAGCAGGTACCCACGTGCAAGCCAAACAGCAAGGTCCTCAGAAGAGAAAATAAGTTTCTGTGTTCAAAGCCACCCAGGCCACGGGACTCCACTATGGCAGCCCTAGTAGATGAAGCCAGAATGGAGAGCCAATGTGGCTTCTGCAAGCCACTGGGTGATGCTGCTGATGATCCAGGGATGGCAGCGAAGCGGCACAATGAGAGAATGTCTGAGAACGGGACAGGAGGGGCGGGAGGGGACGGTGAGAGGATACTGGTTCTGATGAGTAGCTGGGTGATTTCTGGAGGCTGGACCACAGCAGGAGACCCTGAAGAACATCCGGGGCCTGAGGTTGAAAAGTAGGAGGGTGTTGGAAATCATGATGCCGCGGTTGTTTGGGGAGCTGAGCCCAGGGTTGTGGTGGAGTTGCTAAGGATCCCACTGTCTGCCCAAACAGCACTGATGAGGTCAGAACCCCGCAGGCTACTGGAAAGGGGGCCAGGAATCCCCCTCTTTTTCCCTGAAGCCGTTCCTTGGGGCAGAGCACAGATTCTGACTCTCTCTTCTAACCAAATACTTCACTGAATTTCTTGCCCCATGATGGTTCTGGGTCTGCAGAGTCTGTTAGGATGCAGTCCCGGCCTGGGAAGGATGCATGGATGGATTGGCTGCTCCAAACGCTTCCCCTCCAGGCCTGTGATTTTATAACAATCGTTTTTCTATGAAGTGTTACCCTTATAAAATATTTCATTTTGTTTGTATGTTTTTTACCGCCAGGAAGCACACCCAGTGAAGGTACTGCTAACCCATTTTGTTCAGTCTTGTTTATTTCTGGAAAATGGTGCCGATGGAGAAAGCATATCTTTTATTTCGATCAGATATTAGAAAGGTTTGTGGTACATAGTGCTCCGGTACCTGGAGCACACACTGACACGTGTCTAACAAAGCCAGTTGCATAACTAACCTGAGTACTTAACTGTGCTGGGTCGCATTCCTGAGAAGTCTGCCTAGGCCGGGCCAGCCAGTGTAGCTCCTGGCATGGAACAAAGGACAGGTGTCTTCGGGATGGAAGTTAACCTGAAGTCCCACACTGCTCAAAGCCAATATGACACTACTGGGAAATCTTGAGAACAATGATAAAAGCCATGCTATGATCTTCATTGTCCTTTTCAATAAAGCTGTACTGTTAGAATGTGGGCCTCAGCATCCAAGAGAGCTGGGCCCTGAGTCTCTTGGCAGAATCATGACCGACCATTACCAAGACACGCACAACCATTACCAAAACCTTAACCATTATCAGGACCCAAATCCAGAAGCAGCTGAAGAAAGAACTTGAGTTTGGATGTATTCGGTCCATATTAGTTTGTCCCTTGATAGGATCTAGGCTAGCTGTCACTGGTGACCTGGGGATGTTAGATCCCCAAATTGCCAGAGATGAAGGGGTGCTTGAGGCCACTGGGTCAATCCTAGAGCCTCCCAGCGCTGGATCTGAATACACTGTCCTTCGTAAGTGTGTTCAGAGTGAGGGGGAATGTTTTGAATGGGATGAATGGCAATGTATCTTCTACTGTAATACATTTTTTTTAATATTCATTATATATTCGATCACCCCATCTAGAAGTTCTCAGACACCACACAAAATATTCTAGGTATAAATCTTCAGGAAAGGGATTTGGAACATGTTTAACAGAAGCCACAGGTGGTTCTGTTGTTCAGCATGTCTAGAGAATAAAGAATACAAATATGTTATAATAATACGAAGCAACATATTATTATACCTAGACTCAACCCAACTACAATCTACACATGCCTTAAAGGGATTTGCTAATTCTGGAGAGGTCAGAATGAGGGGAGATTTGTGGGTAAGGAGAAATCCTTTAATCATATGGCTAGGGAAAGTGTTTATTAAATTCTATATACTTTTTTGTAGTTCTATAGTTTAAGAGAGATATGAAAATCCTTGGTGAAAAGCAAAAATAATTAAATTATTAGAGACACAACAATAAAATATTTAAATTTGTTTAAGTCCAGAGATGAGCCACTTTCAACAAGTGTTTCAGTTCAAGAAGAGATATTATTTCATTTTATTCATTTTAACATTTCAACATCTCTGAAATTAGAATGTTTCTTACAGTTATTTGGTAGAAATTTTTGTAGTGGTATATAAAATTCATGTAACTGAGTTTTTTAACCTGGAAAGTGACTTGGATGTGATGAAATACTTAAAGGAAGCAAAAGACAGTGACATTTTTCTCCAGTTCTGTGACACGGGCCAGTGCCCTCGCCTGGGTGCCCATGCCCCCTTCTCTGCCTGCTCCCTAGGCTGTGGGGAGATCTTCTTTCATTCTACAGTGCTTGCTGTCGGTAGCGCAAATTTTCTGGTTTCTGGCTTAGCACTTAGCATGCTGCCGTGGTGGTCAGTTAATTTCTGTGCTGGCCTGTCACTTCTCATTAGTCCGTGTCTTCTGTCCAGAGCATTTAATTCACCTTACGGAATAGGACACATACTCAGCATGTCTTGACTCTCTTTACTCCCTTCCCCTCCTCTCCCTCCATCTCTAGATTTCCTTCCCATTTGCAAAAGATCTTCGTTTCCTATTGTCTTTTATTTTTTAAAGTATTTATACTTTAGGTTACTTTAACCTTTCCAACCTCAGTCCTAACAACTCCCCAAATACAGTTATTTTCTCGGAAAACAGAATTTTTCAAGGACTAAAATATTTCTTTAAAATCTTGGTTCTTCTGCTGATGCTACTTTTTTTGTGTGTGCTGGGGATTGAACTCAGGGCCTTGTGCTTGTGAGACAAGCACTCTAACCACTGAGCTAAATCCCTAGCCCCTGATACTGCTCTTTCAACCAGATATTAACATCCACCCAAAGGAGCCTACATCCTAATGCCCAGAACATGTGAATTATCTCCCAAAAGTCAAAGACAGAGAGAGATTAGAAGGTGTTTCACTGCCAGCTTTGCAGCCAGTTAAATGTGCCGTGAGCCAGGAGTGTGGGTTACCGCTAGAGAATGGTGAAGGCAGGCAAATACATTCTTCCTGAGAGCTCAGAGGGACCCCACTTCTGCTGACCCACTCTAGACCCAGAGGAAATTTGTGTTTCTGGAGCTACCATGTGTGAGAGTTTGTTATAGCAATTGCACCGTCTAAGTGTATGGAAGCATTAACCTAGTGATGCCAGGTCGAATATAACTGCTTCCTCTTCTACAGCAGTACCTTGCTTGGGGGCAGACCATAAGCACATGGTAGCTTTTCCTATCTCCCTTTTAGATACGTGATAGAAACTCAGTTAAAGCTGGTTTAAACAAAAAGAGAATTGACTGAGTCATGGAAAAGGCTAAGGATGGTGCTGCAGGGAACTTGGATCCAGTGTGCTAGTGTGGGGCTCCTCCCCTGGGCTCCTTTGTCTGCCCTGACTTCCCCTGTGAGCTGACAGTAATGACCCCAAGTGGCTCCCCTGTTATAGTCTATCTATTTAGTAACCGCGTCATGGACTGCTTCCCACTTGTTTCAACCAAAGTTTCAGGATTAAGTCTTTTTGGGCTGGTCTGGGACATGTTTTAGCATGGAGCCAATCCCTGAGCTCAGTGGTGCGGAGTTGCCTCTGTTGGGCCAGGCTTGGGTCAGAGTTAGGGTGACCAGCTCGTCCAATGTGCTGGTGACTTTTCTGATTTGACATTATAAGGCCATGCCCGAGGAAGTCTTCCACTGAGGGCAAGCCAGCACAGCGGACACTTGGGAGTCCACCCATTTGACTGCAGAGCAAGGGAGAGGGAAGGTAGGTGGTCTCCCAGAAGAACCGTCGAAGGAGGAGGAGTGGATGCCAGGCAGGAAGAAGCACAAAATGATGCTCTCCCATTTCAACCTTCTAGATTAAAGGCTCCTTGAGGGCAGGGACAGTCTTATTTATTTTTGTATCTTTTGAAAAAGTCAGACTTTGCCCTCCACGAAGAAGAGCCTCAAAAATTTTTTATACTGTTTCCTTCCCTTTATTAAATCTTAGGAAAAAATTCTCTTGAGAGTGAAGAATGTGTACTACTAAATAGTTTATGGTGGATTATACAGGATCATTTGAACAATATTTAAAAGTAGTGTAATCTCAATCTTATTTAGTTGAGATTATTCAAATCTAACCTTGCTGAATATAGGGTAGGTGGAGAGTTTTAATTAAACATTCAAAAATCACTGAAGTACTAGGATTTTTAAGGCCCTTTCCCCTTGTATATGTAAAATGGAGCCTGTGTTACATTTTCTTCACATCTGATATATATTAAAAAGTGAATCTTAAAATACTTTCCTAGTGATTTGATACTCAATTCTTTAGTTTCAGTTTTGTGGTTGTTTAATTACAACTGAGCAGTGCGAAGGAATTGTTTTTCTTTGGGCAGGGTGTGGCTTTTGCTCTGAAACCTTTTTCCTGTAATTTCTAACTTCTGACCTAACTCTTGCCAACAATATGTCACAATGAGGAGTTTCAGAGAGAAATAGCTGCAGAAGGAGGTAGGTCTATAACTTTGAAGACAGGATAAAAACTCTAAAATATTGTTAATGACTAAACGCTAGATCTTAGACCTGTTCGTGGGAGGAAAAGGAACTACCTCTGCTTCCAAATCTGACGTTCCTATGGAGACAAAGACTCTGGTGGAGGCTAGTTTGTGTGAATTTAGCCAAGTCAGTTCATTCATTTGTACGGAACACATTCAGACTGTTGTTTCTAACTCATTCCAGTCTCTAAGGCAAAAAGAGTTTAAAGCCTTTCCATATAAAAGTCCCTTTTCAAAAGCTGAGCTGAAGGAACACTGTAAGTGAAAGTCCTTAATTTTGCCTATCTAACTAAGACAACATTTGTGACTAAAAATCACAATAGAAATGTGAATTTTGCTGTTTTGTTTTGTCATAAGTTTCTAGAAGGGCCCTAGTGTACTTTGTGTTGGCTTCCCAGCACTCCTTCTACCTCATTCTCTAGCAAAAAACTTCATGTTTCGGAAACAAACAAACAAACAAACAAACCCCAAAAAACACAGAACAAAAAAACCCCACTTCCATTCCATTGCTCAGCTCAGAGTGTGGATGGAATTCTTGGTAATTTCATATTCTTCACTGGTTTAGATTTGGGCAAGTGACACTATTGTAGCCAAAGTGATCGGGGGGTGGTTGCTGGCAATTTCACACTGAGAAAAAAAAATCCTACCAGTCACTGCTGTCAACCAGTGGGTGTGGTTCCTGTTGTAGCTGGTAGTTATCTTTAACACTAAAGGAAGCAGAAGCCAACTGTAGTATTAAGAGCTGAATGGAAAGCTAGCAGGAACTTAGCACACGATCTACATTGTTGAGTTGCTAATTCAACTAGTCCAGAAGTCAGCCCTGCTCTGGATTCTGAGTCACGATGATGGCTATCCTTATTCTTCAAGCCCATTTGAAACAGATTTCAGTGCTAGTTGAAATTGTAAATATTTGGGGGATAATGGAAGTCCGGTGCCAAAATATCCCTATGTGGCATTTTGTCCCTCTGAGTCTGACCACTTAATCTCACACAGGAGTTGACCAGACTGCATGGGACTCTCTGGTCTGACCCAGCCACACAGGTAACAGCAGTGTGTAAAGGGAAACCTCTGACCACCAGCCAGCTGCTATCTTCACTGCGTGTGTCACTGACATGGCAGTCAATTTTGTCTACTCTTTAAGCAATTGTGTTGTTAGTGAGTGAATAAACAGAAACTCATATTCCCCAAATGCCCCAAAAATGTAACTTTCGCTTAACCGGGTTTTACATAAACTGTTCTGGAACTTGGTCTTAAACTATTGTTCAAATTGGAGAACATTTTTTGGTCGTAACAAGGATAATTGCTAATAATTACATGGTCAAATACTGTTTACTACTGAGCTTGCTTTACTTCACTTTGTAGTAACCCTAAGAGGTTGGTACTGTAACAGGGTCTATTGTGCAGATGAGGAAATGAATTCTCAAATAGGTTGGGACTGTTGCCCAAGATGGCTTCAGTAATAAAGGGTGGATTATTCAAATTCAGTCCTGGGAAGACTCAAGGATCGAACTAGTGGGCTCCACCATCCCTTCATTCTGACAGTCCACGCATCTAAGATGCCCCAGTTCACCAGTGAACAGGCAAGTCTTGAGACTTGACACTGGAATTAACCAATCAAATCACAAACTAATAATCAATAGCATAATTCCAATCCCTATCATCTCCCCAGTTGCCTCCGGAGTCTTTATAATGTCCATACTTTCAAGCTCAGACCAATGGACACAACCTTAGATTTTGGTATCTAAGACCTGCTGTCACAGGGCACAAATCCAGGCACTGGGTTTACAGCTATCAAGTCCTTAATGCCTGTTATGTTTTATATCTAGATGTCTCTCAAGAGCCTCTTAGGCTCATAGGCAGAGCTTTTGGAGGAGGATTGGACCATGGAGGTGCTACAGCTGACTTGCTGTTAGGAGGTCGGGCCTCCTTGGGAGAGGCAGGTCACTGGAGGTGTGACTTGAAGGGGTACAGCTCCCTCCCATGCTCCTCCTTTCCTCACTGCTTCCTGGCTACCATGATCTGAGCAATTTTCCTCCCCTAAGGTCCTTCTACCATGCCATTTCAGTATTTAAGCTACAGACCGAAACTTTTAAATTGTGAGCCAAAACAAACTTCTCCTTCTTGAAGTATTTTGTCCTAGCAATGGGGGAAGTGGCTAAGACAACACCTGAGGATACTGCACATGATTAATATTCTTATTCATTTAATTGGACTTTTCTGAGCATCTGCTGAAGGTAGTGAATGAGAATGAAAATATTCTCCTGGAACTCGAATTTTAATGATGGGGGACAGGGCACAACAAGCCCAGAGCACCTTCAAACACCTCATTAAGTTAAATAATGATTTACTAGTACTTCTATGCCAGATTCTGTGTTTCACCCTGCAGATGCAAAAAGATCCTATTCTCTCTTAGCCAGCTGTGTCCAGGCAGCCAGAGTATACACTGTGTTTGGTAAGGCGTCTTTCTGCTAAGTTTAGAGTTTTGTTATCCAAATGTTGGACCAATCTTCTCACGAAAGGTAGGAGCACAACCCACATACACATCTGCGCAAATATAAATAAATAAAAGATTCATCTCTCAGCTGTGTGAAAAGACAAGATTACGGCAAAATGAACTTGAAAATCTTGGCTGGCCTTTATTCGGGGTTCTACAGATGGGCAACCACTGTTCTGCCCAAAGCAACGCTGGACCAACCGGTTTACAGACGGATGGCGGAGGACAGCAGACACAAAAGGAAAAGTAGCTTTCCTGGTGAAGGTGAGCGAGCAGAGGGGACGTCCTGGTTCTGTGATCTACACCTGCTGTCTGGGAATCCAGTCTCGCCCCGGGACCTTGCAGGACCCTAGTCCTGGGCGCAATTTACGGGATGCGGGGAGCGACAGTGACTCGGGCTTGCCCAGTGCCGAGGGCTTTTAGGGACTCACTGGGTTCCAGGATCCCGAAGGTTATCCAACCTAGAGTCAAGAACGGGGCGTGGTTCGAGACAAGAAGCGTCCTTCCTCCTCGGTCAGATTCTGCCTAGCTACGGCACCTGTCTCCAGGTGGTACGTGAGTCCAACCAATCGAAGAGAGAGTTACATCCGACGCCGGCTGCTACATCCAATCGCAGGAGGCGTGTCAGATTCGGCCCCAGCCGTCCTAGCCCGCTGAGCCCCGCGGCTGCGCATAGTTGAGGCGCGGGTGGCAGCGCAGGTCCCGCGGCGGCTGCGACCCACGGCGCGAGCGTAGCGACTGCGCAGGCGCTGCCGGAGGCGCCGGCCTCGCCCCTTTCGCACGGGGTCCGCCGCGGCCCCCGCACTCGCAAGTGCCCGCTTCCTTGGGCGTCAGGTTCCGCGCTAGGACGCGGCGGCGGCGAGTGAGCGTCTCGCGCGGGCGCCCGGCGTTTTGGAGGGAGGGTCATCGCCCCCGTCCACGGGCGTTTTACGGAAACTGAGATGGTGAGGCCGGGCCCTGTCCTGCGGGCACCCGCGTCCCCGGGACGCCAGTAGCCGCGTCCGTGTGGGCGCCCGGAGGGAGGCGGGGCGGACGCGGCCGGGGGCTGGAGGTCACGGGGTCGAGGTGACCCGGGCGGGGCGGACGCGGCCGGGGGTTGGAGGTCACGGGGTCGAGGTGACCCGGGCGGGGCGGACGCGGCCGAGGGCTGGAGGTCACGGGGTCGAGGTGACCCGGGCGGGGCGGACGCGGCCGAGGGCTGGAGGTCACGGGGTCGAGGTGACTCGGGCGGGGCGGACGCGGCCGGGGGCTGGAGGTGACCCGGGCAGGGCGGAGGCGGGGCCGGTGGCCCAGACCCTGGCTTCGCTGCCAGGCTGTCCAGGCCCCCGGCCCAGGCTGCACCTGCCTGAGCAGCAGAGCTTAGGTTAAGGATCTGTGATTCGGTAATTATAGGTAGAACCGATTTTCTGGAACGCTAGCAGCGCAGACCGTAAGAGATACTGATTAAGTGCCTTTTATGGCCGGATACTGGGTTAAACCCTGTACAAACAACGCTTCCTTCCCTCGTACCAACAATCCCATGAGCTAACAGCGTCCTGTTTGGGGCAGGGAAGTGCAGGGATCCGTTCGGGTTTGTGCCCAGGATTGTGCAGGGTGATAGGTGCCAAGGTCTCCAGGTCCAGCTCGGGCTTTGCTGAGCCCTCCGGCAAGCTTGGAGACCCAGGTCCTCGAGGATATCACCTGCTGGTTTCAGTACTGTGGTTCTCTTGTCTTCTTTTTTTCCAGATTGCTTCAGTGTACTTTAAAGAAAACTAAGAGTTTGAACGTTCTCCGTCTCTCGTTTGTTCCGTCTCTCTAACATTTAGTTACAAAATATAATTTGCAAGAAATTCTAATCAAAACACAAGGAGTGTACGGAGAGGGGTATTTTACTATGTAGAAAGCCCGACTATGTAGTAGGTGCGACTGTTTTAAAGAGGCTAGAAAATTTTGTGTACACGAGAAAATAGAATAATTCAGATTTCTAGAACTTTTAAAATGAGATAGTTTTTCAGGGAGTGGTTGTAATTTTTCCCGAGACTGTTAAAAACAACGGAGCATCATCTTAGGTAAACACCTAAATTATCTTTATGTACAATGTTATTTTAAAGCCAAATAGGAGCTTCATTGTATTACAGAGCAGGTAACATGCTAATTGTGAGAAATGTCTTTCACTATCTCCTTTCTGGAGTTCACATGGGCTCACATGGGCTGCGAATGTGAGAGTTGACCCACGTGCATTCTTCTGCGAGCAAGGAACTCATTCTGGAGGAGGTTGGGGGTGTTTTGTCCCCTGAATTGGAGGGAGACACATTTCCCTTTCAGTTGCTGGGATGGATCAGCTCTTTTCTTCCCTTTGCTGTGTGTTTTGGGTGTGAAAATTTACAGAATTTCTCCTGATATTTTGTAACAATTTCATTCCTTAAAGCTTGGTCTTCATTCTTTAAAAGCACTTGAGAAATTTTCACTGGTTATTTGTTTGTAGCTGAATACTTGCTGTTAGAATGAAACAGAATGTGGTAGTCTCAGATCCAGGCCCTGCTGAGGAAAGAGGGAGATACTCTTTTAAGTGGAGCTCTGTTACTAGTTTGGGGATTGATACCCGATTTACTGTGGTCATGAAATTAGGAAGAGCTGGTTGCTTTCTGAGCTCAGCCAGTCACTGGAATTCAGCTTCGTCATATGTAAAAGGAGATTAGACTAAATTATTCACAATTTGTTTTAGTTTCACAATAATATTTTTCTGCCTGTCATGGTAGATTTGGTACATGGTGGGTTACCTGTCATGGTAAAACAGCAGCTGTGTAACTAGAATGGTCAAGGGAAACCGATTTTGAGAGCCTGTTCTGTGACATTCACGAGTCCCCATTTTGTACTCCAGGAAACTGAAGCTGGAGAAAATAGGGCTGACCAAGATCGGTTGTCTAGTAAGTGTGAGTGCCCTTCTGGTACTCCTCTGGCTTTGTCCATGCTGTGAGTTGGATCCAGACAGTGTCTAGGCGATTACTCAACTTTAGGATCCTTTTTACTCAAGGTTTGGGAGAGAAAAGATTTGTGTTTTTATTTTGTGGGAAAAGGGCAAACACAGGTTTTTTTTTTATGGTGATGTTTTGTGTATAGAAAGTGGTATAAAACATTTTCACATTAAAACACTTGGGATACAAAATTCATATGATTTTCGAGGTAAAAATGAGATGTTTCCTGTTTTGTGGTAGGGTGTTTAAGATTGTAATTTCACTTCTGCTTTTAAAAAAATTACAGTTTTATTGAGGTAAAAGTCATATCATTCAGTTCACTCATTTGAAGTGTATAGCCTTATGGAGTTGTATAACCATCACCATGATCGGTTTGAAAACATTTTCATCATCTCCAACAGAACCGCATACCATTTGGCATTTACTTGCTCCTACATAATGCTTACATACTTTCTGTCTCTATAGATTTGTCCATTCTAGTCATTTCAACTAAATGGAATCATACATAGGTGACCTTTTGTAACTGCCTCTTTCATTTAGCATGAAGTTTCAAGCTTTATCCAGGCTGTAGTATTTATCAGTGCTTTATTCCTTTCTGTTGCCAATATTTCATTGTGTTGCTTTACCACATTTGGTTTAATCATTTATTAGTTGTGGACATTTGACTTGTTTCTACTTCTTGGCTGCTAATCCTGCTGTGAGTATTTGTATACAAGTTTCTGTATGGGTACATGTTTTTGTTTCTCATGGGCATATATCTGGTGGTAGAATTGGTGAGCCTTATAGTGACTGTATATTTAACCTTTTGAAGAGCCTAATGAATGATTTTCAAAGTGGCTGCACCATTTTACATTCCCACTAGCAGTTTATAAAGGTTTCAGTTTCTCCACATACTCTCCAGCACTCACTGTTACCTGTTTTTTAAAGTTAGCCATTCTAGTAGGTACGAAGTGGTACTAGATGGATTTTGTGGTTTTTGATTTGCGTTTCTTTAATGATGTTGCCACCCATTTATGTACTTGTCATCTGTATTTTCTGTGAGAAACATCTTTTTAGATCTTTTGCTTATTTTTTAAATTGGATTGACTTTCTGTTATTAAGTTATAACAGTTCTTTATTCTACATACAGTTCTCTCATCAGATAGATAATTTGCAAGTATTTTCTTCTAATTCTCTGAGTTGTTTTTCCACTTGCTTGATGGTATCCTTTGAAGCACAAATATTTTTTTAATGACATCTGATTTATTTCTCTTTATTACTTGTGGTTTTGGTGTGGTATCTATGAGAAGTTTTGTCTAATCCAGGGTTATGAAGAGTTGGTCCTCTTATTTTCCTCTCATAGCTTTATAGCCTTCTTAATTTAGGTTTGTGGTCAATTTTGAGCTAATTCCTCTGTATGTTTGGAGGTGGATGCTCCAGATTTATTCTTTTGCCTGTGGATACACCTTGCATCATTGAATTGTCTCGGCACCCCTCTACTCATAGAGGCAACTCTCTTGGGAAAGGTTTAGCCATCCTGTGATGTCCCATTTGAGGTAATTCTTCTAAGGGCTTAAAGATATATATAGTATATAATCTCAAGGACAGTGTTACAAAGAAGGCTTGATGTTGTAGAACAAAGCTGATTTAAGTGTAAAGCTTGTCTTTGCTTTGCTTGACTCATTATTTTATTTATGCCCTATTTTGAGTGCTGGATATTTGAAAAGTATAAAGCATTTTTCCTCTGATACATGACATGTACATATATTTTTGTGTTATAGTTATGTCAGATATTTATGGAATGATTTTTTTTTTGAATGACCTAAAAGTGTCCGAGCAAGACTTCATGTTTAGGAAGTAATTTTAGTATGTTTTAGAAATACGAACTATTATGGAAGAGCCATTATAGGTCGCCAAGATTAATGGTGATTATCTTTCATATGTCATCATGACAGTGAGGTATGGTGAACAGAAATGAAGGCTGGCAATTATTTCTGTACCTCTTTCATAGTAATTTGCAAGCAGATTGGATCCGTGTCCTGGCAGAACTCAAATACTGAACTGAGGTGTCTGGGCTTTTTTGTGTAGGAAGGGATTCCTTTGAACTTCTAAAATTTATTTCTTAGGGAAGTGTCCTGACAGAGCTGCACTCAGGAAGATTAAGTTGGCAGCAGATGTCAGGTAAGAGAGAGGGAAGTGACCGAGGTAGGAGGACCAGTGGAGAGAGGCAGGGCCCAGGCAGAGCTGTCCAGGGCCCAACGTGGCAGGGGGAGGGGAGTGGAGTCAGAGTGCCGGTTCTGGTTCTGTGCCTGTGCTCTGATGGCTACATCCGAGGCTGCTGTAGCCCAGCTTCTGCCTTAGAAGACACAGGCAGAGCGGCTGGACTGGCAGCTGGTGGTGGACTTGGGAGATCGCCGTGCACCGAGAGAACGAGAGCATGGGAAGCTGTTCTGAGGGATCAGCGAACTAAGGAAAGGGAAAGATTTGGGAGTGTGAATAACACACCCATCCTGACATACATCCGATTGGATTTGGCAGCAGACTGGATTGTGCAGTGGGGTTGTGTGGGAATGTAGAATGGTTACTCAGGCAAAGAGCCAGGCCAGTAAACAATGTTTTTAAAAATAAATTTATAACTGTCTTTTCTCCTTGAAATGATAGTGTGCCTCCTCTTTGCTCTTTTAAATTTCTGTTAATAGAAACAAATATTTGGGTATGAGGCAGTAGCTGTGTTCAGAGGCCCTGAGCTAAATTCCCAGCCCTTTTTATTTTTATTTTGAGAGAGGGTCTCGCTAAGCGGCCTTGCCTGGCCTCTGACTTGAAATCCTCCTGCCTCAGCCTCCCAGATAGCTGAGATTACTACACCCAGATCACTCCAAGTTTTCATGGAGACCTGTCCTCCTTTGACAGAAGTTCTGAAATTGCTGAAACCTCGGACATCAGCCCAATTAGTACTGTTGTCTGATGGAGTCCAGTCAAGACTGCCCGAGGCAGGAGTTAAATTGTGCGTAAACACTGTGCCACAGAACTAAAAACACTGAATGAAAGGGAAGTAGCCCTGACTAGATTCTTACAGCTGGAATCGTTGAGCTGTGACGGGGCTGTGTCCCTGTGAGTTGTCTGTTCTGCTCACTAGGATTCTTACTTCTGTTTTCTTGGATGGCACCAACAACAGACGTTCTGCGCCCCACACTCAGGCAGCTGCTATCTCCAGTTAAAATGGTAGAGTTTTCCAGGCCCAAAGACCCTCACAGATTCTGTTTGGTCTTCAGAAGTTCAAGTCACTGTTTTTTGGAGGGGCCACAGCCTCCGTCTGTCTCAGTGATCACCACACCACAGATCAAAAGAAGAAAGTCTTTGCCTCCAAATAGCTGTAGTGTACGTGGGAGAAAAAGAATCCACAATAAGTAGCTTGTGAGTGGGATGATCCTGTTGGTAGCCAGCTGCAGTTGAAGGCCTGCATCTGTGTGCCCCACCAGGGTCTTCTCACTCTGAGATAGTGACCCCCCCGCCTCAGTCTGACTACAGCCTCGGCGACTTCGTCTGGCGGTGACGCTTCACGCCGCTGTTCGCAGACTCCATCGGAACCCCTGGGCTGGAAACCCGGCCACTTCCCCTGCGTCTGCCAGCTCAGCCCCTCTCAAGAGCCCCTCTCAATCTTCAGTGTAGGCAGCTTCCCATCTCTGACAGCATCTGCAGCCCAGGTAGCATCAGCTCCTGCTCTGTTCATGTCTCTGCCGGGCCCACCGGGTTGGGAGGAAGAACAGTGTCACCAGCGAAAGTCTCTGGCACCAGCCATCAGTGTGACCTGCCAGTGCTGCTGTGTCCCCACCCTCCCGCCCATTCCCACGCTGCCCGTTTCGGGCATGCTCTGCTCCGCACACCTCTGACCCTTCTACCTCCTGGTTCTCTTTCGGTAGGTGACCCAGAGAGTGTGGTGCCCCCAGTCACGGCTGCAGTCACGCCTCCCTCCTCTTCTGTAGCAGTGTGTCCTCATGGAGCCCAGCATTCCACCCGAACCACACATACTTTTCTCCCTGTCTCTCTCTCTCTTTCTTTCTTTCTGTCTCTCTGTCTCTGTCTGTCTCTGTCTCTGTCTGTCTCTTTCGTGTACTGGAATTGAACCTAGGGTCTCATACATGCTAGACAAACACTCCATCACCGAACTGTACCCCTAGACCTTTTTATTTTGTTTTGGGACGGGGTCTGACTAGGTTGCCCAGGTTGGCTTTGAGCTTGTGATCCTCCTGCCTCAGCCTCTTGAGGAGCTGGGATTGAATGCATGCTGGACTGCACCTGACGATGTATCTTATTTTCCTAGAGCCCAAAGAAGTGGAGTCTGAAGGCAGGGATATCTATTAGGTGAAAGT
This sequence comes from Hystrix cristata, assembly GCA_004026905.1. Lineage (NCBI taxonomy): Eukaryota > Metazoa > Chordata > Mammalia > Rodentia > Hystricidae > Hystrix > Hystrix cristata. The sequence goes on from PVJO010005470.1 coordinate 39,781, forward strand.
GGTTTTGTAATCAATGAATTGTTTTTAAAAAACAACTTGGAGACACCTCTGAACCAGGGTTGTTAAGAACGATTAAGTCTTTGACAATTTAAGAAAGACGAGATGATGAGTTGTATTTATTTCAGCAGCTGTTGTATTTCCTCAGAAGTCACTGTGGCATCCATGTCTCTGCAGACGCGTTGGTCACCGTCATGTGACTACTGGGGCAGGTTGAGCCTGAGTCGAGACCGTTTTCTTGAATGGCTTCTTCTCCCGCCCCTTCCTTCTTTCCTTTCCATCTCTTCCCTCCTTCTCTTTCCCTTCCTTCTCTTCCTTCCTTCTCTTTCCCTCCTTTCCCTCCCCTTTCCTCCCCTTCACTCCTCTTTCCTTCCCTCCCCTCCTTCCTTCCTTTGTTTTTGTGGTACTGGGGAATGAACCCAGGCCCTTCTTGCTGCACTACATCCCCAGTACTCCCTCTTCTTCATTTTTTGTTTTGAGACACGTCTTGCTAAATTGCCCAGGCTGCACTTATGATCTTCCTGCCTCAGCCTCACAGAGTACTGCCTTTACAGGCATGTGCCTCCATACCCCACTGCATTTTTTTCTTATCCTCTTTTTCTTCCAGTGGTTTTCAACAAGGACTGTGGTTGAGCTGATGTGGTCGGATTTCCACCAACTATTTCTGTGGGTTAAAGGAACTATAGGGTACTATTCAGTAAACTTGAAAAACAATCTGCTTTCCTGGAGCCTCTGAAAACTTACTTGTATTATTTGTATTTTGTACAGAAGAATCGGTTTGTCTCTTCATTTGTTCTGAGTTGTTAGAATAATTTCTGCTGCTGTGGACAAGCAAGGCAGCTAAGTAGGCGTATTTGTGGGGGCAGGGAATGGCCCTTTCCCCTTCAGAGTGTGAGGAATGTATGAGAAGGAAATTAGCCAAGTAAAAGCAATTTGTATTTATTCCAACTTTAACTTGTTTAAGTGACATCATATTTTTAAGTTAACATAGATATTGCTGGCATATAAAGTTTGTGAATGCTGACCCCGTCCCCTGTCGGCTGCCCTTGTGAAACTTCACGCACATCCAAAGGCGTGACTACTTCCGGCTTGTGTCTCCTGTCTAGGAGCCCTGATCGCTGTCCCCCAGTGTGCTCGCGATGACACTCTTAGCACTGCTCGTGTTTTCTGGCCTCGTGACTGGCTGTAGAGGGAACTCTTCCTCCAGTTTGCCACCCAGGCTGCTGCTGGTGTCTTTTGATGGCTTCAGAGCGGACTATCTGCAGAACTATGAATTCCCTCACCTCCAGAATTTTATCAAAGAAGGCGTCTTGGTAGAACATGTTAAAAATGTTTTTATCACGAAAACATTCCCAAACCACTACAGCATCGTGACAGGCTTGTATGAGGAAAGCCACGGCATCGTAGCCAATTCCATGTATGATGCCGTCACAAAGAAACATTTTTCGGACTCCAATGACAAGGACCCTTTCTGGTGGAACGAGGCAATCCCGATCTGGGTGACCAACCAGCTTCAGGAGAATAGGTCGAGTGCTGCCGCTATGTGGCCTGGCACCGACGTCCCCATTCACAATGCCACCCCTTCCCATTTTATGAATTACAGCCCCTCCGTGACATTTACGGAGAGGCTAAACAACATCACCGAGTGGCTCAGCACTTCCAGCCCACCAGTCACCTTTGCCACACTCTACTGGGAGGAACCGGATGCAAGTGGCCACAAATACGGTCCTGAAGATAAAGAAAACATGCGCCGGGTGTTGAAGGAGGTTGATGGTCATATCGGTGAGCTGGTCCAGAAACTCAAGATGTCAGGACTGTGGGAAAGTCTCAATGTGATCATTACAAGTGACCACGGGATGTCCCAGTGTTCTGAGAGCAGGCTGATAAACTTGGATCTCTGCGTAGATCGTTCAGACTACAGCCTCGTAGATTCGAGCCCTGTGGCTGCAGTACTCCCCAAAATAAGTGAGTGGACGACGTCTAGCCGAATGACACTGTTATCCGAGTGGGGCATTGGCTGGGGAGGGGGGCGAAGCGAAGAACGAAGCTCCGGCTCCTTGCGGCCCGGACCCGTTCTCCCGCTGCTCTGTGTGCACTCCCTGAAAGTACAGGTTGGGAGCAATTGGCGTATGGATTAGGTTCAATGCGATTATTCCTCTGCATTTTGGTATATTTCTTAATTATTCACACTAAGGGAAAAAGGAAAGTTTTATCCTTCGCACGTGCACAATGGGGCCGTAATTCATATGTCTCGCTGCTGGGTGACTCTTTTCCACGTGTTTTGTTCTTGCTATCTTGAACCACCAGTGGCATATGTGTGCTTAGGTCTGTTGGTAGCACCTGTTGTTCAAGCCACTTGATGGGATAGTCGCGCCTGTATCGCTGGTGGTTCAAGCCAGCCAGAATGTGTTAAAAGATCTTTGATTTTAGCATAAAACATACCTTTCTTTTAATCATAGAGTTAGCAATTAGTAGTAATACATAATTAGTTTCTGTTTACTTAGAAGCTCAATGTGAAAGTAGTTCCCATTCCATAAAAGTGAGATTATCCACAAAGTGATGAGGAGGTGTGTGTGGCCCTGTCCCCAGCACTGTCACATAATTATTCTCTGTTGCTTTAAGAATTAAAAGTGATTTAATAGATGGCATTGTCCAAAATTTGTTTCTAGTTAGACCTTTTTATCCTTACCAGTTAACTCTGACTTTTATTTTTTACAGACATAACGGAGGTTTATGACAAATTGAAAAATTGTAGCCCTCACATGAACGTTTATCTCAAAGAAGATATTCCTAACAGATTTTATTACCAACATAATGATCGAATCCAGCCTATTATTTTAGTTGCTGATGAAGGGTGGACAATTGTACAAAATGAATCATTACCAAAATGTAAGTATTTAGGGTATTTCTGTTGTATCCTAGGGATCTACCACACATTGTTTTGGTAAGAGGGTAATTTGATTTAGATATGTTTGTATAAGATTATCAGTTACTATTATTAGTATTTGATAGCAATTTATAATAACCACAATTTTATCCTTAGATTATGAGTAACTTTAAAGGTATATAGTTTTACTTCCTTACCAAAACTATGATTACTGTCAGTAATTTTCAAGATTGCCTCTCTTAATTTGTAGAAAATAAAGGGGATGTAAAGAAGCAAAGCTAAAGGGGGAGATTAGGTAATTCAAATTCCTTTTTTTTTTTTTTTTTTTTTTTTGGCGTGAAAACAAATTTCTGTAGTCCTGAGTCTTTCCCCAGTGATGGAATCATTTCCTTGTTTTCCTATATGTTGACCTGTATTTCCTGTATTTAGACTACTGGGCAAGAACTAGAACATAAACCAAAACATCTACCAGTAAACAAAATAGACGTATCAACATCTCTCTTAAAACAGAAATGTACAGGGATGAGCTATAGGTCTTGCCTCCAATGAAGCTGATTGGCCTGAATTTACATTCAATTTTAATACTTTCTTTCAGTCTGATTTTGTAGCTCATAGCAGGGGTCAGCACACTTTTCTTGAAGAGCCAGATAATAAATATTTTAGGTTTTGTGGGCCAGCTGGTATCTGAGTTGTTCCCCGGGCTTTCCTGGCATGTGTATGAGTTGAAGTGGTCTGCTTCCGTGAACTCTGGTTTACAGAAACAGTTGGAGGGATACCATGGGCTGAGTTTGCAGACCCTGATACATCAGTCAAGGGTAGACAGCCTCAGGGTCAGTGGAGTTTGGGTATTATTTATATTTTTGTTATTTTATATACTCAGTGTTACAGACCTGTAAGATACAGAAAAGAGAACAAAAGCTTTCCATAATCTCAATACAGAGGCAAACAAATACCTCAAATGTAGGAGTTTCCTCCTTATCGTCTTATTTCCATTATTTACATATGTGAGTTGTATTATCAAAATTATTATATCTATATTCTTCTTGTCATATTGATCACATATGTTATTTTTATTGTGAAATATCTCAAATACAAAGTAAAGAATAGCAAACGTCAATACAGTTACCACGCAGTTATCTTCACTTACTATGAAAGTGGGGATTTATTAAAGGGATAAATGAAAAGACAACATTTATTAAACTAAAGCTGAAAATCAGAACTCTGGTATTGGAGGTTCATCAGGGACCTGTTTATCCTGGTTTTCTCTGAGTCGCAGAATCCCAGGGAACTTCACAGGAATCCCAAGGCCAGTCCTCTGGTTTCATTCCACGTTCAACACGCGAGTTCTCTTGAATCTGACCCCGTGGTGACAAGGTGCTTGATGACTGTCAGCGAGCTGAGCACTCGAGATAGGAGGGGCTGGGCGTTCTCTGCCTGGGCACGCAGGACCCTCAGCCCCGCTGCTTTTTCTGTCACTGGTACTCTGCAGTGAGTTTTGCAGATAGCAGTGGAAGTCAGCAGGTGAAGTCAGTAGCGCTGGGGTCGTGAGGTGAGCACATCCGGTCGAGAAGTAGAGTTAGCAGTCTGAGCTCTGATCCAGGGGAAGAGAAGTGCATGTGAAATAGGGAACATGGCTGAGCTGAAGGAAAGGCAGATTTTAATTCTGCTCCTGTCTGGTCCAGCTAACAGAATCATGGTGGATGGGAGGCTGGATTTATAAAGCTGTGTACAGCTTATGACATGAGTGTATTTATTCCTGAAGTGTGTTGATTTGCAATAAGGCCGATCTCACTAACACCGTTGTGTTCTTTTCTCAGTAGGTGACCACGGCTATGATAATTCTTTGCCGGCTATGCATCCGTTTCTAGCTGCCCACGGCCCTGCCTTTCACAGAGGCTACAAGCAGAGCACCATGAACATCGTGGATATTTACCCAATGATGTGCCACATCCTGGGATTAAAACCACAGCCCCATAACGGGACCCTCGGGCACACCAAGTGCTTGCTAGTTGACCAGTGGTGCATTCATCTTCCAGAAGCCATTGGGATTGTCATCGGTGCGCTCTTGGTGTTGACCGCGCTCACGTGCCTCATAATAATCATGCAGAATAAACTCTCTGCACCCCGCCCATTCTCCAGACTTCAGCTGCAAGACGACGACGATGATCCTTTAATTGGGTAACTGGCTGGAGTTCACACACAGTGTCTTTGATTCGTCTTAGAACTAAGGATGCACTCAAGGAATAGTGTTGTAACCATGAAAAAGTGCGCTTTGAAAGGCAGTTCAGACCAGGCCTACTAAAAGTATTTAGTGTTTCCTTGTGTTTTGTTTTGGTGCATTGCTAATACAAACAACCCTGACCGTAGTAAAGTTGATAGTAAATCAGTTAACGCCATCTGTTTCTCTAAATAGCTTTTCCAGAGAAAAATGCCACCTTTTCTTTTTGCAGTGAAGATGATACATCTTTAAATGAAAATATACCAAAGTTTAGTAGGGATGTTTTTCTAATAAATTTATATATTTGTAAATGAAGCAATTTGTCAATTTTATGTATCAGAGAAGAAAAGTTTCCTATATTTTTATAGTTGCCTTTAACACATTCACAGTGGGGCCATAATTCATGTATCTCACTGCTGGGCGGCTCTGAGCCACCGTGGTACATGCACGACTGTCCCGCAGGGCCACACGGGACAGTCCCATCAGGTGGTACAAGTTGCCTGATGGGATAGTCGTGTGTGTGCCACTGGTGGGTCAAGCCAACAGGAAGGTGTTGCTTAGTTTTTATCCCATGCAAACCCTTGAAGTGGGAAATTTTTGTGGCAATAAAATTGGTTAGCCGGCCCCCTCAAAAGAATTTGGCATATGAAGAAACCATTTTAAGAAAAGCTATGAAAAGATGAACAAGACCCTCAGCACCATGTGGCACGAGACCTTGGTTGCCACTGTTGTGTCTTTGTTAAGATGCTTAAACCTTTGAAATCTCAAAAGTTGAATCTTTTGAAGATTATTGCTAATAAGAAAATCAGAAGAGAAAACGCCTTTCTCTGTTTGTGTTGAATGCATTTGTGTTGTGTGTGTGTCTGTGTGCGACTGTGTGTGTGACTGCATGCACTTGTGTGTGTGTGCGCGCGTGCATGTGTGTGCACAGATGTCCTCTGACTTACCCTAGGAGGTCCCACGGGACTGGACTGTGGTCAGGCGTCCGGTCCCCTAGAACACAGCTCTCAGGAAAGGTTATTTTTGCACTGCATATTAATTGACTTTCACCTAACTCACAAATTAAAATCATAATTTAAAAAACTCATTAATGTTTGTTACCGTTTCTAGCTTTCTGATGTTATTGATTATAACCCAAAGTATTCAAGTGCAGTAGAAAATGTGCGACCGGAACAGAAATCTGATGCTGACTGTGTCAAAATGCTGAAGAGAGATTTCCGTATTTACCTTGGGGACTTTCTGATTTACTCTTTAGACAAGAGAGTAGCAGGAAGCCTAAAGCGGAGTCTAGTGTCTTCAGTCTTTGTACCATTTGTACAGTAAGTGGTAGAATAGCCCCAGCGCTGGCTGTTTCCTCACATCTGGATCGCAAAGGCTGTAACTGTTTTGCGCACACACAGCGAATCTGCAGGAAGTATGCGGCAGTGTACATGGATTATCTTGGCGTCAGTCATCAAGCACAGCGCGTGGCTGGGGGCTCACTGCTGACTTGTGGCCTGGCCTGCAGTGGCGTTTCCATACCCTGCATGAAGCATCCGTGCTGCTGCTCGAGAATGGAGTGTATTAAGAACAGCAGAGGACTTGTTGATTCTGGATACATTTTCTAATTTTTTTGTCTTCACATAAAATAGTTATAATAAAGGTTAATAGTTGATCTAAATAAAACAAAATTGGGGCTGGGGATTTAGCTCAGTGGTTAGAGTGCTTGCCTTGCAAGCGCAAGGCCCAGAGTTTGACACCCAGCATCAAAAAAAAAAAAAAAAATTCCTTTCTACTTCAATTTCTATTTAAAAAGTAACAACTGCCACATTTCAAGTCTTAGTTTTTTTTGGGGGGGTGCTGGGGATCAAACTCAGGGCTTTGTGCTTTGTTAGGCAAGCAGTCTACTACTTGAGCTAAATCCCCAACTCCAAGTCTTGTTTTTTTAAGTGACGGAGACTTTCAAAATGTCTAACATACAGCAGAATATTTGATCCTAGCGAGTGGATGTTGGTCTTTGCGATGGTTTCAGTGATTGCATCAGCTAGACTGATGGTTGTGAGTTTTAGAAAGCCATTTACAGGGTATCTAGCTGTGAGCGGATTTAGTGTAGAATGGAACAGGCCAGATGTCCAGTAAGTGTTCGCCTCTGCCGTAAGACCTCTTCATCTTATCTTTCATTCTCAAAAGTTTAAATTAGGTAAATTTTAAAGTGTATTTTCATGAGATAAAAATAGTATTTTATTCAGAGATATTTATATATCATTGTATTAAACATTGTATTCAGAAAATGGTCACTATTAAAGCCAATAAGAAAATCTTTTAGTAAAACTAGTAGCTTCTGACTCTAAGGCTCAGTGTATATCTTGTTAAGTGACAAACTCACATGCTGCTGTGTGTTCTGGGTAGCGGGAAGTATTTGGCTCCAGTCAGAGGTTCACTGTGTGTAACGACAGTACTTGGAGGTAATAGGAAAACTTTTAAGTATGTTTTGCTAATTCAGTAGGTAAATTCAGAATAAATCTGTTTAATTGTAGGAATAATTGTGCTGCTGTTATTAATGTATAAGTTTTTCTGGCAAACTGCAATAGAATAAAATATTTCAATGCCTTGTGGTCTAGGCTTCGTAGTAGTAGTATATGATTAGGCTTCCTTTAAGAATTTACAGATAAGTTATTGGAACAGTAAAGGATTCAAATACCTTTGTACTGTTCTTCCATGTTTTCTTCCCTTGCCCTTACCTTGTAAACTTCTAGGAAGATTATATTTAATTCCTTTTATTTGTAGGGTTTTGCTGTATTGTTACTATATAAGGTTATAAATGGAGGATGTAAAGTATGTATTTATTGTCTTAAACTGGAGTGTAAATAAAAATAAGTGTTCTTTAAAGAAATTCATAAGTAGTGCCTTAAAGAAAAGTCTATTTTGACTATATTGAGTTCATAACTAATGACTTTGCTTATGATTTTGAAAAAATCATGTGAATAAAATCTACCAAAACATTTTATTGTAATTAATGTAATTTGTGTAAAGTGCACTATTGTCATTGGCTTTTAAATTTGTCCCATTTTGGCAAAATATACATACCGTGATAGATGTTTTGTCAGGACTTTGGGGATTTTTAAATTTTTTTATTTTTTTGGTGCTGGGGATCAAACTCATTGCCTTGCACTTGCTAGGCAAGCACTCTACCACTGAGCTAAATCCCCAACCCCGAGACTTTTGTAATTTTGCAGAAAATTTGATAAACATTCATCACAGATCTTTTTTAAAAATATAAACTAGGATGAAGGGTATAACATTTAACCAAAATTTTAAAAGTATATAAAATATGGAGTCCAGCATGAGGCTATTATTAGAAAGAAAGCCAGGGTAAATTTGCAGAGCCTCTAGAATGATAATTTATTAGTTTACAAAGAAGGGAGGAAGTTACATAAGCTGCTTACAAATCAGAAGGAGTTACGGTATTTAAACTTCATTTCACATGTATCTACAGACATTTAATGACTTATTCAAATGAATATAGAGTCCATGAAGTTACCCCAATGGGCAGTGATTCATTCATTTTCTGTTTTTACATTTGGTGAACAATAGTAGGAACTCTGGGAAACTGAACAATAAAAGGTGCTCTTTTCACTCTGCAGGCGAGGCGGCTGGGAAGTGGGGAAAGTAGTGGCAGGTGTCTTCTGTCTGCTCGTGGTTGAGTTCCTGCTGCCGAGACCCTTGGCAGACCTTTTCCAGGCCTGCGTCTCCTGCAAGCGGTGTCCTGGGTGCCTCTGCCCCGCCTGCCTCCACCAGCCCACACTCACGCAGACATTGCTTCATTTGCTTCGGGGGACACGGTTGGGTCCTATTGTGCTGTCACACGACTGGTGTGTCTGTGTGTAGATGACTGATGATTGAGTGCTGAAGATACCTGTCCTCTGGCTCACATCCCACAGTCAGGGCTGCCTGGAAGGCAGGCACAGTCTGTACCCACAGAACCTGCCAGGTACTGTCCAGGCTGCTGCCTTCCCGCGTGTCTTCTAATTCTTTGACCCCTGAAATCTGATTTCACATCAGTACGTTGAACCTAATGCTGACTTCCCCTGATAGCTGCATCATGATGACACACAGGCACACATATCTTCTGTCTGCATCTCCCTCTGCAGGAGAAATTGGAATTACCAGTCACCCGATCACTATCTTTCCATATCCACCATGCTCCGCCTCACCGCCGTAGGCCAGAGTGATGTCAGGCATCCCCAGGAATTGGCCCCAAGCAGATGACCTGCAATGACAACACGCTGCGCACGCATATTTGTGTGAAGGTCTGTGGGGCAGACCCAATGCTGCTGCCTGCACGTTGTGGCAAATGACTTCCCACACAGAATCTCTTTGAGCGCATCCTCTGTGCCCCTCGTCTACCTATGAACAAAAACCCCTAACAGTGTATCATCTAATGGAACTCGGCAACATTTCAGAAGGATAATGTGCCTAAGTGGAGTTTGTCACAGTGGTGACACATTAGTTTGATCGCTGAAAAATCAATATTCTGTATTTCAGAAAGAAAGAAAACATGGAAAGTCATTTGGGAAAACTTCGACACTCGTTTATCACTTAACCGGAGCGCAAACTTGGACTAGAAGGTAACTTCTTCAAACTGGTGAGTGGCATACAGCAAAATAAAAGCACAGCTAATACCACAATAAAGGACAAAATAGGGAATGTTTTTGTCCTAAGGCTGGGAACAGGGCCAGGATGTCTGTTCCTGGTCCTCACAGTTACCATGTGCAGGTGAGGTCCCAGCGAGTGCCAGGGAAGAGTGGCTCCCATCTCCGCGTACTGCCCAGCCAAGTTGCTTCACTTCTTGTCTGTAAAGTGGAGTGAGGGCAGCACTAATTCACGTGGTAACTGCCAGTCTTGCGGGGTTGGTACGTATGAAGCACTTGGAAGAGGGCCGGGGAAACTGCAAGTTCCTGAGAAACGTCAGCTCTTGTCATTAAGTGAATCAGGGAACTTGTACTTCCAGTAATGGTAGAATAAAGGGTCAGATCAAAGCTTCTGCTAAAAATAACTAGGAGTTCTGAGCTAAATGTTTTCAGGAATCTTAAGATTAAAGAAATGTAAAAATTAAGAAAATTTTGAGATGATTTAGGTTTACACACCCAGGGCCTTTGCACGGAGCTACATCCCCAGCCCTTTTTTATTTTTCTATTAGTCCATGGAGTGATTTTATTAGAACCTGTAGATCCCTGTTTCATTCCTGATATTTTTATGGTCATCTTTTGTTTTTGTCATAGGCTTAAGTTTTTTCTAGTTTATTAGTACGTGTGTGTAGTACATAATTTTACATTTCTTGAGTTGGTACATGTACATGATGTATCCCATTTTCTTTTTTCATCCTCCTTCCTTCCTGTTTGTCCCCTTCCTCTCTCGATCCCTTTTCCCTTTGAGAAACATCTACCTCCCAATTTCCTATCATCTACCTTTTATTTTGCTCCTTATTTATACTTTGGGTTTCTCATATAGGAGAAACTCTGTGATATTTAAGCTTATGCGTCTGATTTATTTCACTTAACATTATGGTCTCAAGGTGCATTTATTTTCCTACAGCTGACCCAAGTTGATCCTTCCTTATGGCAGAATAGTACTCCAACGTGCGTAAATACCATGTTTTCTTTATCTGTTCATCTGTTAATGGGCATATGGGCCACTTCCAAGATTTAACTATTATGAATTGTGTTGCTATAAACATGGGTATGCATGGATCACTGTAATGTCTTCAACTCTTCCAAAAAGATACCTAGAAGGGGAATGACAGGGTCAAATGGAGTTTCTAGGTTTAGTGTTTTGAGGAGTCCCCATACTGCTATCCGTAGTGGTTGTCCTTACTAGTTTACATTCCTACCAACACTGTAGAAGGGTTCTTTTTTCCTCAGAGCCTCTCTAGCATGTTATTATTTGATTTCTTGATGGTGGCCATTCTTTCTGGTATAAGATGGTATCTAAGTGTTGTTTTAATTTGCATTTCTGTAATGGCCAGTGATGTTGGGCATTTCATGTATTTATTGGCCATTTGCACTACTTCTGAAAATGTCTATTCATTTCAGTTGCTCACTTTTTGTCTTTGATTTTGAGGAGATCTAATTTGTTTGAATTCTTTATATATTTTATGTGAGCCCTTTGTCTGAGGAATTGCTAGCAATTTTTTTCCCATTCTGTAGATTGTCTTTTCACTCTGTTTCTTTTGCTCTGCAGAAGCTTTAAATTTTATATAATCCTATTTGTTGATTCTCTATTTCTTGTGTAACTGTGTTCTGTTCAGAAAGTCCTTGCCTACACCTATAATTTTAAGAATTAAGAATTTTACCTGGGCTGGGGATTTAGCTCAGTGGTTAGAGCGCTTGCCTAGCAAGCATAAGGCCCTGAGTTCGATTTCTGGCATCAAAAAAAAAATGATCTATTTTGTCTTACACTAAGCTAAGTGTATCTGGTTTAACATTTAGATCTTTGACCCATTTTCATGTTAGTTTAGTACACAGTGAGAGATATGGGTCTAAATTCAATCTTCTGCATGTAGATACATGCTTTTGGTTTTTTTGGTTTTATTGCCTTTTTTCAAAGAAGTAGGTAGTTCATAGATTTTTCAATTTCATTTGTTTTTGTTTTTATCTTTCTTACTTACTTCCTTCTGCCTACATTGGGTCTGTTTTGTTCTTCTTTCCTCTTTTCTTTGAGGAATGATGTAGGGTGGTTGATCTGAGGCCTTTCCTCATTTCTAAGTTAATCCTTCCTCAAACTTCCTTTCCAGGCTGCTTAGCTTCATCCCATATCTTGTGTTCATTTTCATTGAGTTCTGTATATTTTTAAAAAATTTTATTGGTGCATCTTAGATATACGTAATGATAACATTCATCATAAGGAATTTATACCTGTATATATCTTGCTTCCTCTTTTTTCCCATTTCTCTCCTCTCCCTTCAGCCCCCCTTCCCCTCCTTATTTCCAAAAGCTTTGTTTCCATTTTTTCCTTCCTTTTTCTTGTTCCTCTCTTCCTTTCCCCCTCCCCCAAGTTCTATATATTTTTAAGCTTTCCTTCAAGACTCTCTTTGATCCATGGATTATTTAGAAGCGTGTTGCTTAATTTTTAGGCATTCAGACATTTTTCCTGCTTGCTTTTATGGATTTCTAGTTCAGTTTCACTATAGTCAGAGAACACACTTGGTATGAATACTTTTAATTTTGCTGAAGGTTTTTTTATGACCCAGGGTGTGGTCAGTCTTGGTGAATGCTCTAAAGAAGCTTGAAAGAAGGTGTATATCCTGTTGTGTATTTTTGCCATCATGCTGCTGCCCGGTGAAGTGTTTTATACGTGTAATTAATTAGGTCTTGTTTGTGTTTTACAGATCTGCCATATTCTAATGCAATCTATCTAGAAGATCTATCAGTTGTTGAGAGGGGAGTTTTGATAGCCTCAACTATAATTGTGATTTGCAGTTTTTCCTTTCAGTTATGATATTTATTTCCTCATGTGTTTTGAGATTTCTGCTCATTAGGATGTGTAACATTTAGGACTGTCTTCCAACAGGATGAAAATCACGATATATTGTTTTGTATTACATTATGTAAATGTGTTACATGTCATAATGACAAGAGGAATTTTATTCTATTATTCCTTTTATCATTATATAATATCTCTTTTGTGTTACATTTCATAATGATGGAAGGAATTTTTAGTCCATTATTCCATTCAACATTATGTAATGTCTCCCTTTAGTAATTTTCCTTGAAGTCTACCTTATCAGATGCTAACATAGCCATTTTCAAAAATTAATGTTTGTACAGTATATTTTTCCATCCTTTTGCTTTCAACCTACTGATGTCTTAAATTTGAAGTGAGTGTCTTCTAAGCCACATACAGCCAAAACAAATTTATTTTGTTCCATTCTGCCAATGTCCTTCTTTTGATTGAGGTGTTTAGGTTATTGACTCTTAATTACTAATATGTTAATTCTGCCATTTAATTGTATGCTTTCTTGGTATTCCCCTGGTTCTCCTTCCTTCGTTTCTCCTTCCTTTTGCCTTCCTGAGTTACTTTAACACTACTGATTCCAGAAGTTAAGATGCATTTTAAAATATCTTTTTCAAAGCACCCACTTGCTCACCAGCTGATGAGGAATTACGAGGGTGGCGCAGAGCGAACCACCATCCTGAGCAGTCTGGCATTCAGGGTGGTCTGTGTCCCGCAGCACTGGCCCACCTGGAAGGAAATGATACGCTGTGCACAGTTGAAGGTCAGAAGTGTAGCACGGAGCCTGCTAAAAGCAGAAGCCTTGAATAGCAACCTCTTGGGGTCGGACCCCAGAGGTGACCTCCTAGATGGAACCAGTGGCAAAGCAGCCTTGACTCAGCTTGACCTAGTACAGATTGAATGAGGAAAGCAGGGTCCTGTTTCTAACCCTGGTACGAATGCCATGCAAGTCACCCCACAGCTCTGCAAGCGCCCTTGTTCCATCGAGTGGTTGAAAGACCCGTTAGCTCTTACCCAGTTCCGATGATTAAATTTGTCCCCATTAGTTAATACATAGCTGAAAAAAAATTGGAGAACTGGAAGAACTAGGGCTTTCATTAGATTTTTTAGAAAGACCTAGGGGTGTTTTTTTTTTTTTTGTGAGAAACTAAGAAATTTGGAATAATAGGATGCTGGCCTTATAGATTGAGAAAACATTTGAAAAGCAATTTAAACTTGAATGGCAGGTGGCAGAAGGAGAAATTGGGAAACACACACTGAATCTGGAAAAATCTTATTAAATTATACAAAATGGCTAAAGGAGGGAGGATATTGAGCAAAAACCGGAGGGGGTAGCTATTCCTCTGACTTTTAAATTTCTTATTTACAAGTAGTAAGATTAGCCAGTCTACAGTGTATTGCCACAAGCTAATTTGTGTTCACTGCATACAAAGTCTGACCATGAACACATGCAAGCCAAACAATGAAAAAAAGCTATCAAAGCGTTATGAGTAATAAAGTTTTCCCAGAAAGCTTTAACATTTTATTTTCCTTCATTCTTCTGTCACTGTTTTATAGGAAGATAAGTATCTGTAAATAAGCCATTTAAGAATCGAGTCTTCCTCACAGAATTTCACACTGTCATTGTTACAGAATGCATTTCCTTCTAAGCTAATAGCAAATTCTAAAGTGAATTTAATGCAACAGTTTTAATGTTCAGACAGCACTTGAATGGCAGTGCTTTCAAGTGCACTAATTTTGTCTTCAAGTTGCTGTACCAACCTCTATAATGCAGATCAGTTCTCAGCACAAAGCTCACACATTCTGGGAAGCTGAGTCAGAGTCCAGACTTCCAGGGAGTTCACTACCTACCATGTAACTTTTCCACCTCTTTTTAAAATCTGTGAGCCATCTCCAGTTATTCCATTCTATTTTATCGAGAGGTTTTTAATAAGATAAAAATTAGGTGCAAATCTTCATTGGTATTATCATTTAAAAATAACTCACCTAACTTTAGGAAGCACTGAAATTTAGTTATATTGTTAACTCTGTCCCTTTTGTTCTTCACATCTCATTTTTCCTTTCTTCCTCAAAGAGTTAAGCCACTTGATCTGTTTAGTAGCTCACTTGCATATAACCATACAGAGGAAGATTGTGGTATTCCTCGTGGGCCATGCATCTGTTTTGCTTCCGTTTTATCAAGGGAAGCTTTTCTTCCCAGGGCCTCCTCTTCCTCTAAGAAACTACATGGAGCCCTCTGCTCCTTCTCGGCTGCTTGCCTGCGAGCACTCTAAAACCCAGCTTCAGGTTGTTAAGGTTACTGGAGGGGCCGAGATGGCCAGGCAGGTGGAAACTGCTACCCAGGAGGCAGAAGTCTTGGTGAAGGTGGCTTCATTTTTGAGTCCAATAAGCACCTGGCAGGTGGAGAGTCAACTATTTCTTGAAACAGGGCTCAATAATCTCAGCTGCTGTGGGTTTTCATACCTGTTAGCACTAACAGCTGTGTCAGGAGCGCTTTTGTCATTGGGAACCCTCTGCCACCATGCAGGGTGCAGTGTGACAGTTCAGATATGGTCCTGCCTAATTCTTTTTCTAAACTCTGCACAGCAGCTTTCAAGGATGGCTTGACCTGTATTTTCCTGGAGAGGATTTGTATTCTTTTACAATTCTTGATCCTCAAAGGCCCCAGTCAAAAGATGTTTGTGTCCTACTACTACATACTACCAGAAAAAAAGAAAAAACCCAGACACCATTTTATCTCATTTGATTTTTAATGTGATTAATAGTGATTTAATTTCCAAAGAAGCAAATAATTACAGACAAGGGAAAACACTGCGGAGATGGTGTGTGACCTCTGCTCCTCAGGCCACTGCTGGGCTACATGGAAAGGAACCTCTGACCAGTCTTCACTATTATAAAAATCAGAGTACATGGCTAATCAAGGAACAGCAATCATTAATTTGATGACAGAAATAATGTTTATGATGCATCTGTCATATTGGAGTCTCTGGGGGAAAAACATAAATGAAGATCTATATCCTTTGGAAAGAGCTGTGACAAGAAAAACCCACAGATGTGGCCTGCTGCTGGCAATGCGTCCCTCCAAACCCGGGGGACAAAGTTTGTCTCATTTGATTTCAACAGTTTTACTTTCTTCTTGTTTTCCCAATATAAGGACATGGATTCCCACATTCTTCAGGAACGATTACCAATTCCCTTCAGTTTGACTGTGAAATACAAGTATTCTGCCGCATGGGTGTAAGAAGTGGTCACTCCACCCAAGTTATATGACAGAATTGTCTGTAAAGTGCATTACAAAGGAGAGTACCCACTCAAGAGTAAAGTGCAATGTAGGCGATACTTTAAATCGTGCAAAGTTGCTAAATATGTACATGTTATGTGCCAAGTTCAAATAAAGTGGGATTTATCTATCCCTAAGGGAGAGAGAATATGGGGGAAATAGTCTCATGTCTTTAATCCTATATAGGGAGAAGTGTTTTGGTCTGTCTTTGTGGGGACATGTGCATGTGTGTGTGTGTGTGTGTGTGTGTGTATGTATGTGACTGTGCTGAAATATGTACTAACTGCTCGGTGGCCTCTGCGGATGTCTGAAACTGGTTTTTGTCGAATTTGAAACTTAAACATTGACGTAATTGTGCAATCTCCAATATGCAATTCCATCTCAGAGAAGCGTTAAGCTTGTAGTAATGGTTGAGCAGTTTCAGCCTGCATATCTTGTAAGGCAGGTACTTGACTATGAATTAAATGTTTAATGAAAGTTACAAAAAATACTATCACTATAATGCAGCCAAGAGAGACCCCGAGGAAGTAAGGGTAGGACTCCTCTTGAGCAAGCTCTCCTAGGTGGTCACCACCTGGGAGGAGGGTCGTGCTCTGTGTGTAAGGAATTGCTTTTGGAGCTGCGGCACTGAGCAGGTCCTGGACATTGCTGAGGGATCCATTGTGTGGCAGGGCGGTGATATTGAGGAGGTGGCATAGCAGAGGGTACAGATCTGTGGAGTTCATGGCTTCTTTTGTGAAATTCTTTCGGAAGGCAGGACCGTGGGCTAAAAATATTGGATGCATTTCTGCTAATGCATTATCATAACCATGGTTGCCTACTGTGAAGAGAAAATGCATGAACATGTTAGCCACCCAGAGGGCATTAAAATGGAAATTAATTGTTGTATGGTGAAGTTCTGAACTTCAACGCAAATTCGATCTAATTCAATTTTGAAAAATAATCTTTTATAATCTCTGCTGTTGTCAACCCCACAATTCAGGAAACAAAAGATCAAAGGATCACAAATCTTTCCCACAGGCCAGTACTTCCTGAGGGAAGTCGCCCAGGAGGAAGGGCAGAGAGCAAAGCTGAGCCATGTCAGGGAACATGAGAGTGAACTATTTTATTCTTGTGTTTGTTTTGTTTTGCTTGGTGGCTGGCAAACTAATATTCAGCCAATACTTATTAGGTAACTACTGACTTCAATTATTGTTCTAAAGATCATAGTGCTCTTAATCATGAAAATAATGAACTCATAATTACCAATAAAAGGGTAAAAACTATACATAAAGGCATCACAAAAATCAGACTTTTAGTTATAGCTATAGTCTGCTACTAAAAGGCAAAAGTCAAGACTTGTACGTAGAATGCAAAAGTCACACTTGAGTGACTCTGATCAGGGTCCAGCTTAGCCCTGCGTGCTTCCGGGTGGCTGTCAGTAGACTTTAGGGGTTTTCTGAAGTCGGTATCAAATGGCAAAATTGAGGGATGGAAACTGCCTAATAGAAGCTGCCTTTTACAGTCATGGGTGTGGGGCTGCTGGGGAGACAGCACCTAGGAAAACAAACACCTTTACTTCAAAGGTGTTGAGGGAAATGACGGTGGATCAACTCTAACTCTTAGCTTGTTACAGGAAGTCGGGGATGGGACGCGAATACAGAGAAAGAAAATCCAAGTCAGTTTCTCTGAAAGTCAGGAGCTGACCTCTGGTCAACTTAAAGCAACTTGAAATCTGCCCAGCAAACCCATCTAAGGAAGTTACTCCAAGTGCCATGATTCTTTTGGGTCTACTCCAGTAAAAATAATGGTGGGCTTATGACTCAATAGGAATTACCTGACAAGGTACTATGCTAATATAATTGCAATTAGTATTGAGAAATATGCTACTAAATCATTCATAATTGATTGGTTGCTGTGTTTCTGTGAGAAGTTGGATCTAGGCTCTCAGTCATGAAGGTAAAGATAATTTTGTCTTGTCACCCTTCTTGTTAGAAAATCAGATTTAAAATAAAATCACTGTGACTTCTATAAGAACGTTCCCCTTGTTAGGGACTTTGTTTCACAGTGGTGGCACCTGCTAGCAATGCCTGATTGAGTAGACAGCATTTGGTAATGGATGTCTAAAGCCAGTGGTTCTCAGACTTCACTGTCTATGGAACTCCTTGGGGGTGTGGAAAATGTAGATTGCTCACAGTCTCTTAACTCAGCAGGCTGGGTCAGGCCCAAGAATGCAGGTTTCTGACACATTCCCAGGTGACTCAGATACACCAGGGAACACTCTTTGGGAACCACTGCTTTTGGACTTCGGTGCTCCATCATCTTGTGGAAGTCTGGGTGAGAAGGACTGCAGGAGCCAATATTTAATTATTTGTTGAATAAATGAGCATAATATAATCAAACCAGGAACCCTGTTGAGATTTGCTTTCCAAAATAAAGGTGACCACTGTACTGAGTAAATATAGCTCATAAAGTAAAAATTTCTAGAGAGCCTCTTTTAAGTTTGTAACTCAAGTACGAATCTTCCCACAGACAGCAGTCTTCTTGAGCCGTCCCGCTAACATACGAGTGACCAGCACAGAGCATGGAAAAAACACACAGAGGTGAAGACTAGTCTCATGATAAGGAAACTATTTTTGAAGATCTTCTTAAAACAATTCCCCTGACATGGTTAAATATTGGTTTGCAGATCATTATCTGTGGGTACAAACTTTCAGGACCAGAAATTGCACACCCGTACACATCTGCTATTTTGAATCACAAATACACTACAAATAGCATTGCCATGCACTTACTTTCCTTTTAGTTAATAAGCATGATAGGACAGGAACCCAAGTCTATCTACAGGTACATTTTTGTACATTTCTTTGTTCAGTGCTGGGGAACAAAGTTAGGGCCTCACGGACGCTAGGCAGGTGTACTGCTAAGCTCCATCTCAGCCCTGCACATTTCTTATGTACACATCAAGGACTGCTGCCTAAAAGCAGACATTTCTAGAGATAGTTAAGTATCCACACACATGGTTCCTTCAACATTTAAGTAATAGAGGGTAAGAACATCAGCAGGTAAACTGCTGTATTATCCACAGCCTCCATGTTAGCAAAAAACGATGCAGAATGGGAAGAAATACGATAACATACTCACACAGAAATTCATCTGACTTATTCTGTAAAATATACCACCCTTCGTCGGCCACTGCCACAACCGGCTGGATCCGCTTGTTGTATTTGTAATGCCATCTCTCCGGAATCTCCTCTTTTTTGTAAACGGTGAGGTTAGGGTGAGCGCCAGCTAGTGCTTCGTAGACTTCATCGAGTTTACCTATAGAGGAGGGAGGGAGGCTCTCAGAACAAGACCCTCCTTGCTACACCCAGCCGACTGCAGCCTTGTGCTCGCTGGAGGGTGGGGAGCCAGCCAGCAGAATGCAGGAAATACAGCCAGGCCTGGGAGGACTCTGGGCTGGGAGAGAAGAATCTTAACAGGGAAACAAATAATTACTCCTGTCCTAAATAAATTCGCCTTGCAGAGTTAAGAGAGGGCTGTTTATAGAACCAGAAAGCTCTACTCTCTAAAACCTGCAGTAGGCATGTACATGCACAGACACGTGTAGATATTGGTGACACTAAGTGAAATGTCTAGGGTACTGTGACACCCAGTTGTAAAGAAAGAGCTAGGTTCTGATCTCTGCTCCTGGAGGGCATGAACAGAATCTCCAGATGAGAGACATGGGCTGAAAAGGGGGCTGGAGACGAGGTGGCTGTGAGCAGGGCAGTGCCCATGCCTGTGGGGTACAGAGGTCTCTGGGTCTGCGTGGGCCACCCCTGGGCACAGGCTTCAGCTGATATTTTTCAGCTGCATCATTGGGACCCTGTTCCTGCTCCCACACCCCAGGAAGGGGACACATTGCCATGTGTAAGGGTAGCTCATGGGTTAAGGTGACTCTTAAATACTTGTCAGCTGTTGAAACCTGTGTGTGGGTGCACGCTCCTACTCTAACATCCGTGACCTCATAGGAGTCTCTTCTTGCCCATGGGTGGCACAGAACTCTCATTTGTGAGATATTCCAGCATTTCTAAGTCTGTTCTATCCTTTCATACCTAAGACCTGCCCTATAAGGGGCTACAGTATAGATCAGGAGCCTGGGTCTGAGCCATGTCGTGCCTCTGATTTTGTGACCTTATGGTGTTAAACCTTTACCTGTCTTTAAAATGAAGCAACTGCTGACATTATTACTTTCTCTCTGTATAAATAAAGAAAATTCAGATTGACAAAACTCTTATACTCCACTGTACCCCTCTTAAGCTGGTCCTCACTATGGGTCTGTAGAAGATGTGAGGGGCCCCATGAAATCACTGGAATTGTACCCAAACTTTGTATGTATCCTTCCATCTCAGGTTTTCTGAGAAGGGAGGTTGTAGCTTTTATAATCGTGTATGATTCTGAAATAGTTAATACTGACTGCCATAAATATATAGACCGCATAAATTTTAATATTCTAGGAAAAAACTAGACCTCGGGATTTTGCCGCCTTAGAGCCTAAGGATGGGTCCTGGAGCACTACCATGACATAGGCAGGTGTACTTTAACGACACAGATATGGAGAGTCCCTGTTCACTCACAAGGCCAGATGGATGTAGGCTCAGCTTTGAGTCAGGTTGTACTCACCTTCTTTTGGTAAGATGGCGGCTACTGGAGATTGGTCAATTAGGGTGTAGTCATCTCTATCCAGATACTGGTCAAGCTCTATCACCCTTTCCTTAGAACACTGGGTCATCCCGTGGTCACTTGTAACAATTAGGTTTACCATGTCCCACAGTTTTGCTTTCTTCAGCATTTGGATGAGATATCCTAACTTGTGGTCAATATCTGAAATGACAGGCCCCATGAGTGGACTGTCAGGTCCCAACTGGTGGCCCATGTCATCAGGGTCTTCCCAGTAGAGAAGACCAAGATTTATGGGCTCTTCTGATGTGAACCATTCTATGATTTTGGCCACTCTTTCTTCAAATGAAATGGACTCATTGTAAGGCATGTAGTGAGTGGGAAAGCTCTTATGGATCTTTACATCAGCCCCAGGCCACATGGCTGAACCACTAGTATGTCCTGCCCTCTGATTTGTGATCCATATTGGTGTAGCTTCTTCCCAAAACTCAGAATCATAAATATTCATGTGGTCCAGGGAGAAAGATTTGTTCAGAACAGGATCAAACATGTCATTTGCAACAATCCCATGATTCTCTGCAAAGAGGCCAGTGACCAGAGTGTAGTGGTTGGGGTAGGTCTTTGTAATAAAAATGTTAGTAACTTGCTTGACGTAAACGCCATACTTCATGAGATGATGAAAATGGGGCGTTGGAACTTTATCTAAGTAATCCCAGCGGAATCCATCAAATGAAACTAGAAGAACCTTTTGCTGGTCTGGTTGGAGAGAAAATGTAGTTGAAAGAGTTAGGATGGCAAGTGTGAAAGCCACCAAGAGAAGCTTGGAAGTCATTTTCAAAGTACTTGGTCAGCTCAGTGTAAGATAATCTGTAGAATAAACATATAAGAAGTTAATGGCAAACTTTAATTTTGTATACTTCACCACAAACTGAGAGTGATAGTGCTTAGTCTTCCTAGTTACATCCTATCTCAGAGTCTGGAAGAACTATATGGCATGACTCAAGATGAAATGAGACCTGGGCCCATGTGGATAAGAAAAATTAGTTGCATCTAAAAAATTTTTACTTTCTAAAACTTCATCAAAATATTCCTCAAAGGAGTCATTTCAATGAGCTCTCAACAGCATTTTAAAATGTGATACAATTTACATGTTTCAGGTTACATACAATGCTTCAGGCTTACATGCTTGTTTTTAACTTTTGACCAGAAACTTTTATAAAGTCACATAGCTGTGAACATATTCATCTTTATGGCCAGAATGACAGTAGGAATATAGCATCAAGAATATAGCATAGATAAAGTATCACTAGGGGTTGGGGATTTAGCTCAGTGGTAAAGAGCTTGCCTAGCAAGTACAAGGTCCTGAGTTCAATCCCCAGCAACCCACCCCCCACCAAAAAGAAAGTATCATTCGCAAATCCAGTAATAGTCCTCAAAAATTACACACACCCACTTTGGTTTTCAAAGCCAATGTTTATGCTGGGCTCCTCATGGTAAGAGGTACTACAGAAAGAGGAAAATAGATGAAACCGGTGAAATATAATGTGTACTCTATATTCATTTTTTAGTAATCAAATCACAGCCTTCTGTAACTAAACAGATTCTAAGCATAAAGGGAAACATAATTCTGCAAAGGATACCAATGTTACAGTTTCTAATGTTACAGTTAATCAACAATTCGTTTCATCAGTGGTATGTGCAGAAAAACCAGTTCCCAGGATGAAATTTCTTCGCATGTAGGTTGCTGTTTTTAACCTGCACGTATTTCTAGAAAGCTTTTATTCAATTCCAGAAGGCTAATGAGAGGCCACATGGTTCATAGTCCCACCGGGCTATGAAAATGGTTCATAGTCCCACCGGGCTGCATTTCAAGCAGGGTCTCCGGTTCCCCTTTTCCTAACCATCTTGTAGGAAGGTATTTTTAAGCACACTAAAATTCAGATGCAGTCATACTTTCTGGGCAGGGCGATTTTTTGAATTCATCTTTTGACATCGCCCTAATTTGACACGATGAAGACTTTAACCATATTTATTTATTTGCGGTGCCGGGTATTTGGGTATGGACAAAGGGCCAGGTGTTCTGTGTAAGCATCCATCACTGAATTGCACCCCCAGCCTGAGGGAAGATAGTTTTAAGCCTCAAACATAGACTCTGTCTCACCCTGCGGTGTCAGAAACAGACGTCATAAGACCTCTCGGTACGCTTGTGTACACGCTGCGTGTAAAATACACGTACTAGCTCAGGACAATACTCCTCTTTTGCTTTTTAACCAATTTCTCCATAACTAGCCGTCACTTAAACTGACATTGTTTTACATACTGGTCTCAGGACGATGGTTGAAAAATTAAAATTAAAAACAATTTCTTCAGTGGAAATACATTTTTTCCGATTCAGGAAGCAACATTAGAAATAGGTGCAATCCAGACCTGCATCAGGAAACTGCAAACCTACCCGCTCCCATCCCCGGCGTTGCATGACGGTCCCTTCTCCCCGCTCCCTTCTCCCCGGCAGCACCCACATAAGCTAACCCTAAAACAGTAACTAGGTGAACACCTGATTTGGCCGATTCATTCGGTAATCTTGGTAAACAGGACACAGCTGGGCGAGCCGAAGCCAGAAAGCGCGGGGGCTGCCCGAGGCTCGGGAAAAGCAACCACCAGGTCCCCGGGGAAGGCAGGTAGGGGCTGGCGCGGAGCAAGCAGATTCGTCTCCTCGGCCCGCCAGCGACACCGCAGAGGCCAGGCCGGGGCCTAGTGCAGAGCCGGGCCGCGATCAGGGACCTCGGCGCGGCCTCCCGCGGTACATGCAGGGGCCGGGATGGGCTGGGGCACCGCCTCGCCTCCGCCTGGGCTCCCTCCCGCAGGGCCGCGGCGTCAGGTACGATCCGGCTCCCACGCGCCCAGGCCCGGGCACCGCGGGTGGTTCGGGGTGCGATGATCTCGGGGCGACTCCCCGCCCCCCCTTACCTGCCGCCGCTGGATCGCGGTCTCGGCCACCCCAGGCTGCGTAGTAGCCGTCGCCTTCTCCGGGACGCTGCACCTGCGCAGCCCAGCAGGCACCCGATCGCGTCCCCCGCGCGCGCTCCCATTGGCTGAGCGCGTCGGTCGCCCCCGGAGTCGCCGCGCCTGTCGTCAGCGAGGGGCGGGTCTGGAGTGGGGACAGGGCAGAGGATGGAGGCAGGCAACCTGGCCTGGAGCTGCGGGGACCCAGGTCTCAGGATGGGAGGGGGACCCAGAGGCCGGGCGGGGGTCAGCGCCACTGCAGGGTTTGCCCTCAAATGGATGCAGTGTCCACACTGCTGCTGTGGAACACTGTTGGCCCCCTTGTGGCACACGGGTGGCACCCCGCCATCGGCTTTGCTCCGAGGACACCCAACCACCCAGGATGTGATAGCCTCCTGAATTTTCCTGCAATTCTTTTCTTTACTGGTGTTGCCTATTTTTCCTCAAGCAGGCTTTGCTAATAAGTCAGCTCTGCGGCCCAGGGCTCGCTGGCCAGTCTGTGTGTGTGTGGTGGGGGCAGTGTCCCCAGCAGGGGAACCGGCTGGGGGTGGGGTCCGTTTGCAGCAGGAGGCAGGGGCAGCTGGCCTGCTTGCGAATCTGCATGTAGCCTGGATTCCCAACGCAGTTCCACCCCTAGAGCCACGCTATGCACTTGGGTCTGGCTCCTCTTTGAGGAAGCCGTCCCTGCTCCCGGTTTGTTAGGCCCTATTTCTTTTTTTCCTGGACTGGAGTGAGTTTATTTTTCCAATTTCTTTGTGATCAGTGGTATCTTTTGGGCCCGAGGGGATATGGGTAGGTGCATAATTTACCAGCCTGAGCCCGCCTGTGTTTACCACTGGCGATGGCAGTGATGTTGAGCACTTGGAAAGGATTCCTTCATCTATCTAGTTCCCAGTCCTAATTCTGACCTAGCAGGATAGAGTCCATCTGTAACGGGCAATAACACCTGCTTGGTGACAGGTTAAATCCTGATATCTGGTTAACTGGAGAAAGCAGGAGGAGGTCCTGTCTGGTGTGCTGGGGTGAAGTACACAGCTGGGCTGCTGGTCGTTAATTAAACAGGCCAAACATTGTGGTCAGAGCCTTTTCTTTCTCTGCCTCAAGTGGAAGGAGAAGCCCAATCCCAGTCACTGCCACCTGCTAATTGGGTCATAGTGTCCCAAAGGGCATTTGGGCCCTCTGCCACAGCCTTTGCTTTGTACAGTTAAGTTTTATGGTTTCAAACATATGCGTTGGGGGTTAAGAGGGAGGCTGGTTTCTATGTTTAGCCAGACCCAAAGAGAGTGAAGTGGTACAAACTGTTCCAAGATCCCAAAGTCCTGTCCTTTGAAATTGCTCAGACATGGAACGAGATGGTCCAATCTTGTGTTTATCTCTCCCAATTAGTCCAGTTCTGTGTTCTCTTAAAACGCGCTGAGAACAACTTAGCCTTAGCAGAATGAAACGGACTTGTCTTTCACATGGGTCATTGACTATTGTAGGACTGTGTAGGGGATGCCAGGTCTTGCTCTGCAAGCTGTTATGGAGCCAGGATCGTATTTACTGCTATCTCTGAGACCTGCTTCGGGGCGCAGCTGCTAATCACAGTTCGTGGCACAGAAATTACTCATAAGGGGCTGGCCGACTATCTATCACCTGCTGGATTGCAGCTTTATAACACCTGATCATCTGTAGGCTTGAAATACAACAGTTGCTCCTGGGGGAAATCTGGTTCTAATGGCAGGATTAAATGTCTGATTGCAAATGTCTGCTGTGACAAACACTGTGCCTGTGGTCTCAACTCCTGTCTGCTCGTGGTAACTACTCAGCAAATTACAGCCGCATGAGCCACAAAGCGTCCCTGACTCTAAGTAGGTTTTTATTTTATACTATTGAATACGTGGAATCACAATTGAGCTAATAATCTGTTTCTGAATGATGGACTAACAGAAGCATCAGGTTTTATTCTCCTGGATTTTAGGGCAGGATGAGGTGGGGTGGCGTGGGCCTTCTGCCTTTCAAAGACTCCAAGGAAGTCTAATTTGAGGGGTGGGTTCTCTTCTTCCTTGGGCTGGATGAGCTTTCTTTGTGCTAAACCTGGAATGAGATCTGTTCTTTATGAAATAGCCAATAGCTCTGAAGTCTTGTTGGGTTTTTTTGTTTGTTTGTTTTGGTTTTTGGTGCTGGGGATCAAACTCAAGCCCTTGTGCTTGTTAGGCAAGTGCTCTACCACTGAGCTGAATCCCCACCCTAGTACCAAAGTCTCGTTTTTAGTACTAGACCCCATGAGAGGAAAAACACATTATTTCACAGTTTTAAAAACCTTTAAGGTTGCATTCCAGTACCACAAATGACCAAACTAAAACAAAGTCCATCTCTAATTGTTTATAAGACTTTCTGCAAACTCTGTGACTGGAAGTCTGGTTTTGAGCTGACCTTCCCTGTTGTAAACAACAGGGCTTCACTAGTTTGGGCTCGGCAGAAGTTCAAGCCAACGAGTAAAATGTAAGTTACAGATTAGTCAAAGCCTTGGCCCGAGAATTCTTAATCATTACTAGTAATTTAAGCACCTAATGATATATTTGTACTTAATTTTACACAACTGTTAGCAAATCCTGTTTGAAGAAAAGCAGGCAACACCAATTAAGAAAAATTAAAGGAAAATTCAGGGCCCTCTCACATCCTGGGTGCTGGCTGTCCCCAGAACCAGAAGGAAGAAGCCTGGCCTTGCCCTCCCAGCTCGGGGGGCTCCCGGGGTCCTTGGCTTGTGGTAGCAAAGTTCTGGTCTTTCTTCCATTGGCACACGGTTTCCTGCTATGTGTGTCTGTTTTCACCTGGTCCTCTCCAAAAAACACCAACCTTTGGAGTGAAGGCCCACTTTAATCTACTTTACCCTAATTATATATGCAGTCTCATTCTAAGGTTCCAGGTGAAAGCTAGTTTTGAAAAGACTGTTCAACCACACATACACAACTAGCTGGAAGTTTAATTCCATGGCACACTCTAGAGAGGAGCTCATGAATTATTAAAATAGTTCGAATCAAGGAAACCGACTACATCTAGTGCTGACAAGGGCTCAAAGCAACTACAGTCATTACAAATTGCTGGTGGGAATGGTGCAGCCACTGTGGAAAACAGTTTGGAAGTTTCTTCTAAAATTAAATATAGGCTCATCATACAACCCAGGAATCCTATTCCTAGGTTTTACCCAAGAAGAAGGAAGGAAATTTCAGCTGAAAAACTTACAAGCAAATTTTTATAGTAGCTTTATTCAAAATCACCAAAAGGTACAGACAGCCCAAATGTCCCTCAACTGGTGAACTGATAAAATAAGTTGTGGTATATCCAGGAATGGAGTACTGTGCACCAAAAAAAGGAAGTATTGATACCTTCAGCAATGTGGATGAGACTGAGACAGGAGCCAGACACGTAAGTTACCTATGTAGGATTCCATTTATATGACTTCCTAGAAAAGGCAAATAGGAACGAAGGATAGGAACGGAAATCAGATTGGTGGCTGCCAGGAGCTGGGGTTGGGGGAAGGGACTGGCTCCCAGGGGCACAGAAACTTACTTGGTTTGCAGTAGTGAGTGAGTGACTAAGAGTGCCGGATTCATTACAATGGAACAGTCTGCTTGGGTGGCATTTATACCGCAATGAACAGCAGCTGTGGGAAACAAAGCCCACTTGTGCCATCTCTTCAAGCCCCAGAGTTCATGAGCAGACCTGGTGGGCTTTGGCCTGGGAGGCTGCGTTCCATGTCTCGGTGCAGCTTGTAGGGTGTGGGGTCCTGCAGGGCAGGGCCTCCTGAGGCCAGCTTTGCTGATTTCTGAGCTGTCACTCCTGAAGTGACTCTGGAGATGACACAGCAAAAACCTACTTTGTTTCCAGGCTGGTACTGCGTGTCATCTGCTGAGTAAGCGACTCACCTTTAGTGCGGGGCATGAGGCCCATTCTGCAAAGGCCTTCCCAGAAGAAGCCAGACGGGAAGCCACACGTGCATTTGTGGTGTGGGGTGGAAACATGAAGTCACAATTCTCAGATCACCGTGCGACACAGCCCATCCTTTGGATGGTGGAGCTTGGTGAACCTCGCTTTTATTTTGGAAGTTTTGGTTCCTTATTTTATTGTTATTCTGCATATTTACTGTCAGAGTTGTCCTACCCCCAGATCAAAGATCTTTTCCGCTCCAGGTATTTGCATTTAAGATGTATACACCCTTTGTAATCATCTCCTATGCTGAGTTCTTGGATTAGTGTTGAACTTGGTGAATATGCAAAGCAGGTGCCTACTGCTCTCTGACCCCCACAGGTGGCTTTCTAGGCAGGGGCATCATGCAGGGAACTCCTGCCCTTGTGTGGTAGCTACAATTTCATAATTGGAAATTAATTTCTTACCCTGAGGGCTTTTTCCCCCCCGCAGGAATGATGCCAGTCTACTTCTGTTAGCCATTTACACACACACACAGTGTGACTAAGTCTGTCTGATGCACTCTGGTTAGCATGGTTTATGGGGGAGAGTGCCAGGAGAAATGCAGGTGGGCATTGTTGTGTGTGGTACTAGAGACGGAACCCAGGGCCTTCACATTAAATTGCATTCCTGGCCTCCTTTTATTTTTTTTATTTTGAAACAGTGCTCATTAAATGGCTAAGTTGCCCAGGGTGGCCTTGGACTTGGCAGTCTTCCTGCCCCAGGTTCCCAGAGCATGGGGCTTGCAGACATCAAGTGCCAGCCTGCCCAGCTCCAGGTATTGTCCTTTGAAGGTGCATAGATGGAGCGAGCGACTTTGGAGAAAACCGAAAACAGGCAAAGCTAGCACAGGAGTGAAGTGGGGAGGATGGCCACCCCTCCCCATGTGCTCCAGGCTGGTTTTCTTGCCCAGCGTCCAGCCACAGACCACGGCAGCAGGAAGGTGTGAAGTCCTAGGCCCATCCACACTTAGCTTGTGGGCTGCTCCAGGTCGGCTCTTGGTAACATTTTGAATAGCTTATGTTTTAAAAATGCGTATATATAATATCCTTGAGAGCCTTGTCATTCTTGATGTCACTTTCCTCCTGGAAAACTCTAAAAACTGGGCCCCCAACTTGGAGTCAATCCATCCTGGGACAGCAGGGACAGCTGGAGGTTTCTCCGGGAGGGTCTGGCATCAGGACCAGAGCCAAGGAGGCCTGCTGCAATGCTGTCCTCCCCACTGGTGCCTGTGGACATATCCTGCGTCCTGTACCACCCGGGATGGTGGTTGACACTGGAGTGTACCCTTGGGAAGGTGGAGGATGGATGCAGGATGACAGCTAGCTTCTGCAGCTGAGTCCCCAGAGAAGTGACCTCATAAAGAAGTGTTCAGCTCCTTCTTTACAAAGGGGCAGGCAGAGGCAAAACCAAACCAAGCTCACACTGCCAGCCCCCACCAGCCCGCCACTGCAGATGTGGGTCCCTACTGTATGAATCTGGATCTCCAGAGGAGACATAATCTGTTCAAGATCCATTATGGGAACCGGCTCACATGACTGTGGGTCATGGGGCATGAGTGGACAGTGCCCAGTCTGCGGGTTGGGGAACCAGGAAGGCCGATGATGGGGTTCAGTGCAAGTGCCAAGGCCTTAGAACCAGGGGAGCACATGGCAGCACTCCTTGTCCGGGGCTAAAGGCCTGACAGCCTGGGGTGAGGCGGGTGACTGGTATAAGTTCTAGGGTTGAAAGGCTCTGAAACCAGGGGATTCAGTGTCCAAGGGCAACAGAGGATGGTGTCGCAGCTCCAGAGATCAGAGAGAAAAACCTCACTTCCTCTGCCTTTTCGTTCGTCTGGGCCCTCAGCAGATGGGATGCTGCCTATCCACGGTGCAAGGACAGAGGTTTACTCAGCCGACTGCTGCAAATGCTAATCCCTCTCAGAAAACCTTTCCCAGACACTCAGAAAGAATTCTTTACCAGCTACCTGGTGAAACTGACACCTCACCGGGACCCTCACACCTGGAGAGTCCTCCCAGACACTGACCCTGTGTGATGACTACTCCCCTCTTTCTCTCTGCTGCTGTGTCCTCTAAAAAGAATGATTTTGCCAGCTCCTCTAACCAAGAGTGTTTCATGACATTTACTTGGCTCTATGGATCATAGTATTATTGGATAGAATGTCCAGTGCTCTGGTTGGTAGCCTAGAGCTGGGTGTAGAGATTTTTCATAAGCGATGCTAGATAAATCCTTTGGCCTCTAGACAATGGCAAAGAGCCTGGGTTGGAGCTCTGATTGCCATCGAATGAGGGATCTATCACTCTCTTCCTCGGCATAAACAGGGGCAGGAAACGAAAGCAAGCAGGACTAGCCGCATCTCGGGAGCCTCACACCTTCCATTCATCTGTGGATAACTGCCCCCAAACACTGTAATAGGTTCACTGAGTACCCATCACAGCAGGGTGAGAAGGAGGGACCAGGTCCTGGAGGAAGGCAGAGGTGAAATTGAGGGTAAGTACTCACACATGAAAATAGGTGAGCTCTCTGACGATCCTGCACGCCCCCGTTCCAGATATTACCTGACAAGGAGCAAGTAAAGGAGCCCTCGAAATGACAGTGGGTGCTTGTGTTGAATGCCTTACTTCCCTACGGCCTTAGCTCTAGGACAGTTGTCAAAGTATCTGTTAGAAATGCGAGTGTAGTCCAAACTCCCTAGTGGGCCCAAAATGGCCCAGATATGGCCACTGACTTCAGTCTGTTCCTGTTCATCCACACCAACAGCACCCCAGGACCAGGGAGACATAACCAGCTATGGGACTTGGTGAGATCTCACTGCAGGCAGATAGTCATTGATTTATAATAACAAAGTCTATATCAGACACTTAAGCAGTTTTCATTTATTTGATTCTGATGTTGGCCCAGTGAGGCAGGTACGATTGATTATTATTCCTGATTTTATGCTGGAAAAACTAGCCCAGGGATATTAAATATCTTGCCTATTTCACACAGATCAGAATATGAGAAATATCGGAGCTGGGATTTGAATCTAGTAAGTTTGGTTTTAAAATATATAGTTTTAAACTCTTGCCTGGCTCCACTATATCCCATGGCCCATTTTAAGGCAATTCGTTAGCTTATATTTTCAAGCTGCCACTATGGTGTTTCCTTTATGTCTATCTACAGCTAAAATTGTTTTCTTCTCTCTTGCAAAGACTAGTTCTCAATTTAACAATACCATGGGGACAAATTTGGGAATCTTATAGTCCCTTTGCTATACTTTACTTGGATTTATCACTTATAGTAAAAGACTAAAATACCAACAAGCAAGATTCATAAGATAAATTCTCTGTTGTTGAACCATGCAGTCTAGTGAGAAAAAAAATCAAGAAATATAACTGCAGTCCTCTTAAAAAAGCTTTCTCCTCTTCGGGCAAGTGGCAGCTATAGATGAAAGAACCTAGGAGAGAAATCTAAAGGAGTCACTTCTGTTGACTCTGGCTGGCTTCCTGGACGAAACACAGGAGTTTCCTCCCTGTTCACCTTGCCTGATCACTGGCTGTCCTTTGAGCTCCCAGACTGCCTTGCACACTTCTGCCATTGCTTTTAGCCTATGACTGTCGGCAGATATGCTGGTGGCTGAGAGTGGGCCCTATGAATCATGCCCAGTAGATTCTTGGTAGCGTTTCCAAGATGCATGAATGAGTGACTGTGTGAACCTGAGGGCAAGAGTGTTGAAAGACCCAGAGCTAAGTTAACTTGCTGGATTCCAAACTTTGGTGTCTTGAGCACAAGGACTTTGTCTCCTTCCTGGCACACTTGGCTTGTTCAACCTTGTGGACTCGATGTTTTTTCATATTGGAGGCTGAAACTGTCATTGCATGAAGTCAGGCTTTTGTATAAATGGTTTGCCACATCTAGCAGCCACCTCTTCGCAGCAAATTTCTGCTAGCTCATTTTATTTTTAGTGGAAATAGTTGGAGTGTTTCCAGGATGAGTGACTGCTGTGTCTAACAAAGTGAATTTAGGCAAGAACAACTTCGGTTTGGTTTATGCTGCAAGGCCGGCCATCATGTACTTAGTCTGTGTGGGGAGGTGAGGGAGGAGAGATTAAAAAGACCACTGCCCCCACCGGCAAAAGATCTCTGTAGGAAGCTCTAAGAGCCAGCCCTGGGCAGAGGGGAATCATGGGAAGTTGTTGAGTTACAAAATACCAAGAGTGCACTTTTACTATGAGAGTGTTTTTTTTTGTTTGTTTTGTTTTGTTTTTTAATAAAAAGCAGCTAAATTTCAGGAGCAGATTAACAGGCCAGGAAGGAAGAGATGTTATAGAGCAGGTGTTGGCTAATGTTTTCTCTGGAGTTAAATAGTAAATGTTTTAAATATTGCCACCACATTTGGGGCTTTGTGGCAGACACTTCTTTCTTCCTTCATGAGAACAACCTTATATTATAAAAAGTATCC
This sequence comes from Hystrix cristata, assembly GCA_004026905.1. NCBI lineage: Eukaryota > Metazoa > Chordata > Mammalia > Rodentia > Hystricidae > Hystrix > Hystrix cristata. Next base: position 71,686 of record PVJO010005470.1, read on the forward strand.
TGTCCCAACGACTCTCTAAAAGCTTGCTAAATCCTAAATTTGTCCCGGGATCCCTGCTTTGGTGTTTTGGGCCACTAAAAACCTTTCCCTGCCTTTCTCCTTCCCCACTCACCTTTGTTCTTGTATAGTTATCTTTTTATGGGTCATAGATTTCAAATTTTGATAGTAACTATGTAATTTTTATGAAAATGCAAATAGAATAAACTAACCTCAGGAACAGAATTCCAAGTAGGAAACAAGAGAAATGTTGGTCTTTTAAATTCTCTGTTAAGGAGGATGAGGAGACAGAGGGTAAGGAAAAAGGAAAAGCAGCAGAAAAAAAAAAAAAACAACACAGAGCAGGCTGATTCAGGACTGCTTCCTGGGGACGCTTAGGTGTTTACTAAAAACAGTATTCATGTCTTGGGTTGAAGTTTGACCTAGAAATAAGTACCCGTATTCTGATTTGATACTGCCCCAAAAGACCAACTTCATGAAATCATAAGCATGTATGTATTTGCCCAGTCATCTTCTATAATGAGATATTTTTGACTTATTCCATGAAATGAACTCTGAGAAAGTGAGCTATGGATGTATAAAAAAACTCTGTCCTAGCAATCAATTTCAATCCTACAAATTATTCCATAAGAGTAGTCGATAGGAAAAGCAGCTGATCCCTTGCTTTTTATAAACCATGGGTTCTCTGTCTTTCGTGGAAGTTGCTGTGGGCGGCAGAGAAAGTATTGCTGCTGGAGATGTCGTCCTTGCTTGGACTGCTGCATCAGGAAAAGGAACATGAATGAGTTGGTGTCACACTGCGTCTCACTAGTGCTGTGGTGTTGGCGTCCCTCGCTCCAGTTTGAACAATCTGGAGGGTCTGGATTTGTGCCTTTAGGGTGGCACCAAGGTTTTGGGGTGTCTTTGACCTGAGAACCTAGACAAATGAGAGCCAACGTGGGTGGATGATTTGGAAGCAGCCTCCAAACTATCCCAGTTTTCCAGGTGCCCCTGATTGAATGCAAGCTTCAGGGTCCTCCTTGGATTCTCGTCTAAATTCCAGATGTCTAGACAGAAGTGCAGGTGAAATTTCAAAGTGCAAGGAACCTGAAAAAACAGGCTTTGATTATCATAAGAAATATGGAAAAAGAGAGCCGAGGGGTAGTACTTAAACGAAAAGCACCTTACTTAGAACATTCTTCCTTCTGAACTCGCTTATCACGGAGGCTGGTGACTTTATTCTTTCTTTTCTGTGCATGAGTGGCTCCTGTGATGGTGTAAATGCACCAATGACCCTCTGGACTCAGGAGATAAATCACAGAGAAATCCAAGCCCTGCCTTGGAAACTTCCCACCGCAACAGCAAGATTTAGTGATGTGGAGCATCCTATTGGAGAGGAGGTACAGATGTCTGAGAAATATCTGACTTCTCATCTGTGCTGGAACTAGTCAAGCACAGACCATTATTCTAAAATGCCCTTAAGCAGTAAGAAGCTATAAAACATTGTCATAAGAACTCTTGGGAAAATAGCAGAGAATTGTTTTGGGGTGCTGGAGACGCAAGACTTATTTAAGAAGGAGAAATCAAAAGGGAACATAAAACAGTACAAGCAGGGCTTGCAGAAGAGGATGGTGAGTGCTGGTCGTTCCTGGCTCTGCCTCCCCACCCATCTCCCTGGTTTCTGGTTGCATCTCGAAGTGGGCTGCACTCTCAGGTTGCGGGTCCAGTGTGTGGATTTTAAGTCACATTAGGCTATCTGAGCCAAAGTAAAGCAGGTGAGACTTAGCTAAAGTGGTGTAGCCTAAAGGAAAGAACAGTTAGAACCCCAGGGAGCCGAGAGGTTTCTCTGGAAGATCTCTGTGGGACGTGGAGAAAGTGGAATTCAGTGAGTCTCTGCTCCTGATTGGGGGTGGGGAAATACCCTTTAGGACTCAGACGCTGGAATTTCTTACTATATCCTAGGTATTTACTAATATTAATTTATTTAATACCTTTTATTGATTTCTTCACTTTACAAATGACCTAAGTGAGGCACACACACACAAAAACCCCAAACAAACAAAACTGCACCTTGCCTGAAGGCGCACAGAACTAGTGAGGGACAGAACCAAGATTAAAATCCAGGCATCCACTTATGCTCTCAGCCAGAGTCTCTCAGCCTTGTCTCGTACACATTCTGGACAGGACTACTCTCTCTTTCTAGTGGCACTGCCTTGGCATTGTTGGAGCTGAGAGTGTCCCTGGCCCCTACCCACTAGATGCCAGGAGCACCTGCCCTCCATCTATGACAATCAAAATGTGTGCAGGCATGGCTAAATATCCCCAGGAGGCAAAAAGTGGCCCCTTAGCCCCCAGCTCCCTGGGCCGCCTTTGCTTGCTCTGATAGCTCCTCTTTGGAAACCTTTCTGCCCTGTCCTCCTGTCTAGGATGTCAGATTCCCTTCCGACTCGGCCTCCCTGGCACCCAGCACCGGTGATGGCTGACGCTTATGCAGTTATTCCTGGGTTGTGGGTGTACAATGACTTGGATATGGTTTGAGCACATCCCAGAGGTCTGTGTGCTAGAAGCTTGGTCCCCAGAATGGTGACATTGACAAGTGTGGGCCCTTTCAGAAGCGGGGTCTCCTGAGGGATTTCTAGGCCCTTTGGAAGGACCAGCATGGTTCTCACGGAACCTCAGTTAGGCCCTGGCTTCCTGTCTTGCCTTGTGACCTCCCGGTGCCCCTTTCACAATGCCAGCTGGGTGACACAGTCTGGGGTTCCTTACCACGCATGACTGTCCCATCGGCGTGGCGTAAGCACCCCCCATAGGACAGTCCTGCATGTACTACTGGGTGGCTCAGAGCCATCCCACTGTGAGACTTTCTAATTAAGGTCCCATCATGAATATGTTAAAGCCGTGTGATTGCTTGTGTAATCCTCAAAGGAAGCCTACATCATGGATCTAGCTATTCCTTGCTTCTACAAATGAGAAAATGACTTCACAGATCGAAATCTTGTCTAAAGTCATAGAGCTGGGAGCCCTAATGCCAGGATGTCCCTAGTCTCTTGCTTCTAGCATGTGCACTTAGAACCCCCTAAAGTCCTGTAGTGTCACTCTTGGGTCTGTCTCGTCCACATGTCTTTGGGGAATCTGGGAGCAGAGGCCAGGCGTCCCTAACACCCACCACACAACCCGATATGTGGCCTACACTCAGCTCAGTGTTTCTTTCACAAGTAAATAGATTAAAGCCCGGTGGCCCCAAAGGGCAGCTGTGCAAAGCACAGTGTCCCTGCTCCTTCCTTCCACATGACACTGAGTGGCTGGGTCTTTCTAGAAGCCGATACGGGCAGAGCCTGCATTAGGAAATCTTTGAGGTGATGTGGAGTGTGCATCTGAATACTCTTGATTTAAAGCATTTCTTTAAAATTAATTCAAGTGACCTGAGAGAGAGGAGGACACAATTCAACAGTCTGTACTTCCTTTCTCAAAACTTTAGGATTCAGTCACTCCGTCCCAAAATGTTTTTTAAAAAATTACTTCATCCCAAATGAAGTTATACAGGCAAATTCTGCTTACTAGAATGTACCACAGAGACAACATGCTTCCCTATGTGCTAGAGATGAAACGTCACCCGGATGAGAAGCTCCGCCCTGAGAGATGTTTCCTGGCCCTTGGCAGAGGCCACTACCAAATGCGTGTCACGTCCCTGTTGCTCCTGTCCCAGGTCCCACTGCCCACTCCTCCCCTGGCAGGTCCTAGGCAGAACATTAACCTCGGAGGCGACACGGCACAAGCCTTGGTCCCCCTGTCTCAGACGGGTGCCTCCTCCTTGCTGAGCTGGTTTCTTTATCTGTAAAACAGAAAGATCCTGTTCCTTTTTCATTGGTTTACTGCCAGGGCTGTCATGAAGTGAAATAATAAAGAAATGCACAGCTATGTTTTAAATGTCCCCCATGTTAGCAGAGAGCCCAACTCTGTCCCCTGGTTGGGGTGGCCACAGGCTTCTAGCTGGGGCTACTGTGGTGCTCCAGGTCCCCTTAGGGCAGCTCCATACCTGTGTCTGTTCTCCTCCCTGACACAGCGCCGCTGGGGAGGGCACAGACCGCTCTTGGGCAGGGCAAGGAACATCGCGTCCTCTCCCGTCCCTGAGCCACCAACCCTGAGACTAAGGGAGACGTGGGTGGGGCCCCTGGGGGAATAAAGGGACCATGAAGTGTGTGTGCAGAGGTCTGGGGCAGCAGGAGGGCTTCCTGGGCCGCCTGCTGCGATGGCTGGGGACCTGGGGTCTGAGAGTCAGTTGTGCGCACTACACCTTCTGTGTTTTTACCTCTGCTGTCTGGCGGTTGCCTTCTCTACCATTAATGTGATTCCCAGTCACTGCTCTCAGCCCAGTTAGTCCTGCCATAAGCAGGAATGGTTACTATTTCTTCATCTTGTCCCTGCTCTGGTTTACTTCATTCAGCAAGCACTAGGGGCCTCTGTGGGTTTTTATCTTTTGATTTGGGGGGGGGCCTTTTTGAGATGGGTTCTCACTGTGTATTTCAGTCTGGCCTTGAACTTGCTCTGCAGCCCAGGCTGGCTGTCCTGCCTCAGCCTCCTGAGTGCTGGAATACAAGTGTGCACCACCACACCTGGCGTCTGTGGTTTGTTCCAAAGCTTGTGCCACGTGTGCTCAAGTCCAATGGTGTGACATTGTTAGGAGCGAGGAGTGGGCTGGGAATGGGGCTGCTAAGAGATAGAAGGAGATAGAAAATCTCTTTCGGAGATTTAGAAGAGATAGAAAATGGGCTTTGTATGGGTTGGAATTATGAAAGTTATTTTCCTAATTTCACACAGACCATTTTTCTCACCAGAAGTCAAGGGATATACTTATGATACTGAATAACATTATTAGAATCTTAAATTCTTTCTTGTGATTTCTCAGGAAAGATGGAGAACATCTTTTCCAGAAGAGAATGAGCAACGGTGTTTATGTTCACACGTGTACACAGACCCGCGTGACTTGACCATCTGTCCACCCAAGAGAGGATGTCCAGCGGGATGTCCGCTGTCTGCCCCAGAAAGGAGTCACCTGGGGCTGGTGAGTAGCTTTCATTCCGTGGGTCCTGACCTATCCACAAGCCCTGAGGTCAGTTTGGGCCACCTCACAGGGCGGCTGCTGTTTTATTAGCTCTCCTGGTTTCTATCCTGTCTCTAGGAATGTTTTTCAACCTGCAGTTTGTGGTTCCTTGGTTGTGAAATTCATTTAGTCGCTGGCTGCTGCATTTTTTAGAAAATGAAGTGGAATGCAGTGGATCAGAATTGGAAATACCTGAGCTCATCAAATATAGCAAGAATAGGCATCACTCTCTGAATCTGTTTGTGTCAATACATACGCACAGCCCAACGTGCATGTAGGTATTTTTACTAATTCTCAATGTAAAAGGTATTTCCAGTTATGGGTCTTGATATGAACAAATTATAAAAAGTCAGAATGGTATCAGGAAAAAAATGCAAAAGCCATCCTCACTGGGCGAGCGACCCTCTACTACTAGGGTCCCCAGCCAGGCCACACAGCAGGAAATGACTGGAAAATGGAAAATTGTCTTCCGCGAAACCAGCCCCTGGTGCCAAAAAGGTTGGGGTCCACTGCATCCCGGGCGGTGTGCCGTGGCCCACTGAACACAGAGCTCCTTCCGTGATAGCCTGTGGGCGGAGCGGGAGGTTCAGGGGCTCAGGCCCAGTTCTGACCCGGTGCAGCTGAGCCTGGAAGGAAGTGCCTAGCGCCTCCTGCAGCATGGAGGCGTGCCTCCTCCAGGCCTTTTCAGAAGGGAGGCCTCAGGTACATTTTTGAGACAATAGTAAGAGAGACCTGCACCAGGGGGACAAAATAAATAGACACTTAGAGAGCTGCTTGCTGGGCAGCTCTTCCTCAGGGACGGGCAGGGCAGGAACCCTGGAGAGACTCCAGGAAGGCTGTAGGAGAACGGAGGAGAGTGAGCAACTGACGAACTCACCCACAGCTGCTTCCTCCTGAGCCAGGCCAGACTCTGGAGCTCAGTGAATCTTATTTGCTAACAAAACACATTTGGCTGACAGCCTGGGGTGCTGATGGCCCAGAAGATCATCAGATAACCTATTAGTCAAGCAAAGCTATCAGACCCACTGTGCTCAAGGAGAACCCACTTTGGCCATCTTTCCAGTGTCCCGGTGCAGAAGACCAGTGAGTGCATTTGGAGGGTTTTGTTGTTTGGGTCAAGTGGTTTAGGGCAGGTCTTTCAGGGAAGTTTCTGGCATTCTCTACTTTGGACAGGTGAGTCTTGTTGGGCAAACTGGTTAATTAGCTGGTTCCCGATGAACAATCTATTATCTTAGCAGGTGAACTGCTTTTTCATTTAAGCAAAATCTTTGTCCAGACAAAGGTGTTTGCAGGAGTTGATACAAGAATCAATTAGTTGTTGAGCACAGTGTTTTCCTGGGCCACAATTTTCTGAAGCAATTACCTAAACATTTGAATTATGAACTGAAGTCTTTATGTACCTTGGTCATTAAGAATGTGCTAAAACAGGATTTTTAGACATGCAATTCCTCAGATTTAAAGTTCATTTTCATTCTGTATACTGTTTTTGTTAACATCACTAATTATATGTTGTCAGATACTACTAGAAAAACTGAGTAGAGGAAAATGTGAAAGAAAACAACATTTGCGTTGGAATGCGGTGGTCAATTTTTTTTTTTTTTTGTATTTGAAAGTTTCTGAAAATTTCCAAAGTAAGGTACGTCAAGGTAAAAATATTTTAGAGTTTTAAAAAATATTAGCGATGACACAACCCTTAGGGGTCATGGGGGGGTTCCGGTCATCCCCAGTGAGAGTGCCGGGCACCGAGGTAGTGCCTAGCCCGGGCCCAACTCCCGCTCCGATGCAGAAGGTTGAAGGAGAGTCAGAATGAAACCAAAGTGCCAAAGCAAAAGTAACTTTTAATAAAGCAAAAGCAAATACAAAGCTGCTTTCTCTCAGTGAGAGAAGGAGGGGTGCCCAAAAGTGAGCCACCATTGGGGACAGGCCCATTACACAGCTTTTATAGGTCTCGACTAGAGGCCCACCCTGACTTTCTCAGCTGAGGGTGTCACTACTTGATTGGCCAATTGGCTCATTACTAGGGAACATGGGGAAGGGTCTCTGGGGACTTTCTACTAGGGTCTGGAGTCAGGCTTACTTTTTTTTATCTTCTGTAAAAGCAGTCATGAAAGGTATAGTGTAGAAAGGAAATGTGACCACAGGGTGTCATTTTCGCTTGTCTATGGTGTCAACCACAAGTGGCCATAGACTGCCATCCTCGCTGGCAGCTTAACCACAGGGGCTGCTGCAACCTGTTTCTGCTCTTAATAAAATGTCCCATCGCTCTTCTTGGGGGGGGGGCTTCCGTTCTAGCCCTGCCTAACATCCTCCCTGCCCCTACAGTAGTATTTATATCGTATATACTTTTCTGCAGATTGCTTTTTATTAAAATATCCTGGGAGATGTATAACTAAACTTCATATATTATAAATTGTATGATTATGAATTATAAAGCATATATAGCTGTATATAACTATATGCATATTTGCATATGCAGTCATGTTTTGAACAGGCAGGACTTAGGTCACATCATACACAACTTTAGCCTTGTCTCCTAAATCTCATCAGAGGATTATCCTCTGCAGTGGGTGAAAATTCGGTGCCCTTAGGCAACTGGCATTTTTGTGATTTTTGGTGGCAAATCCAGCCTTAGTTCTGAAATGGTGATGGGCGGTGGCCTTTTACAAATAAATCGTCCCACATGGAAACCGGTGATTTCCACCAAAATGGGTGGTCATGGTTCTTGTGGCTGTCATTTTACAGAAGCAGGTCTCCCTGATGCCCTCTGTGATTTCTACAGCGTTGTTTTCTCTTCCTTTTAATCTGGACTTTAAGTGATGGATAAGGTAATCAGCTGAGCTGTTAGTTGTTTTTTATTTTCCTTCTGCTAAATTCATTATGTACCTGTCTTCCTGAAATCAATCTTGGTTGCTTTATGTAGAACATGTATTTTGGTGAGAGGCAGCAGGGGTGAGAATTAGATCACAGAATTTGGAAGCAGATTGATGTGGTGTGAATCTGGGCTCTGGAACTTCGTTTTGTCATCCTGGATATGTGATTTAGCCAATACGTGCCCCAGTTTCCTCACGTGTGAGCTAGAAATATTAGAAAGCTGTACTCATTAGAAGTGTGTGTGTATACATGTGGAGAGAGAAACAAAAAAAACATGAATGAATGAGATGAAAAATGCTATTTGCCCGGCACAATATTTGGAGCAGTATAAACACTTGAGAAAATAAAGCTAATTATGTATTCTTTATGAGAAACGTAAGCTGAGTATAGCTATTCTTGTAGGAAATGCATTATTATTTGCATTTGGAATGCACAGATAATACAAATAGAATCTATTTTAATTAGGCATTTTAATATCCAAATGGATGGAGTAGCTGGTAACTTAATGAGTATTTTCTTTGTCCTGGCCGTGTCCTGTAGAGTGAGATGATTCAGCATTCCTGTTCTCACAGAACTCACTGTTTGGTTAGAATAATTGCAAAAGACAATTATAGACCATTGCAAAGGGAATATAATAAACAGGTAAATTTTGTAAATCAGGAAGTCTTTTGTGAGAACAGTGGCAAGGGTGATCCATTTGCCTTTAGCTGCATATCACTTTCCTTATAATTGTATCAGGTTAAAAACCAGTAGTTGTATCCATTAGAAAGTATCTTATGCAAGCAACACTACACTCCAGGGAGCTTACACTATGGGGTTTGTTGTCCCACTTAAAGTCATCTCGGGATAGATGAGTCTGGATTTAATTATGTCAGGAGCATGAATAACATATTATCGAGAACCCAGCTACATTCCTTCCTTGTTCAGGCAACTTCAGGCTTGTGTTCCTGTGATTCTTAGCTGCTTGCTGCAGCTCCAGCATCTCATCCTGTCACTGGCTAGCGTGAGTTCTTAGGCACATATAGGATGGAAATCAATTTTGGGCTGGTTCTTTAGCCTGCTGACAGCTGTCACTGCTGTCCACCCACTTCTCAGGGCCCTCTAGAGCGGGGGATCCTCATACCAGTTTCCAGGATGTCCACAGTCGGCTCAGGATTCTTGCTCATTTTGTATAGAAATTGTGAAATGGCAAAGTACAGCTCTTTAGTGTCCACAGATCTAAGTTTGGAATGCTGGCTGCTGTCATTCTTTTCGTTTTGCCTCTTGGAACTAGCAGCTACCAACAGGTTTCAGGATCTTTGGCCACCAGAGATGGTGGCTGCTGGTTACTGTTTGTTTCTCTGTTGCTCTCTGCTGCTAGGCACCTTCGGTGTTACCACCCTCGGCTGCGAACCGCTTTTAGTTCACAACCAGCAGCCTTTGGTGCTACCAGCTCAGCCTACTGTACTTGAGATAGAAATCACACACGGACAGGAACACACCATTCAGGAGCAGCTTCGTTAGGACTTAGGCAGCAACATAGGGGGAACCATGCAGGCTCAACCTGCTGAGGGTCTGGGATGGTTGCTTATAAAGGAAAACAGTGGCTCACACAGGTATAGTGTCGGACATCTGGGCCCTGGGGAGCAAGGGGCCCTGTGTGGACCCAAAGAAGGAGGGCTGCAGGATGGAGGTCATGGGGCCCTTGCTGTGGCTGGGCTGGCTACAGGCATGTAGGGTGAGCAGCAGGCCTTTCTCTTCCCATTTCAGTCCTCCTTCTTTGTTCACAAGGAATATGAATAATGCCCACCCCAAACTCCAAATTCTCTGTGTCCTAATCCCCAGAATCTGTGCATGTTACTTTTATGGCAAAAAAAGGGCTTTCCAGATGTGATTGTTGGGGGTTTTGATATGGGGAAATTGCCTTGAATTATCCAGGTAGGCAAATGTAGCCACAAGGTGGCCTTATGTTAAGGAGGCACAGGAGATGCTACTGGAGGAAAAGGGAAGGCAGGAGGACCGCAGGGACAGAAATCAGAAGTGATATACACATGAACAAAGGAATGTTGACAGCCACCTGGAACTGGAGACCACAAGGAACAAGTTCTCCCAGTAGCCTCTGCAGGAAATGTGGCCCTGTGGACACCTTGCTTTTGACCCCACGACAGTGACTTTGGACCTCTGTCCTCCAGAACTGTGAGAGAATAAATTGGAAACTAAAACAGGGAAGAAAGGGATATTTCTTCTTTGATGTTTCCTTTTAAAGAGAGAACGTCTTTGCCAAAAGATGCACTGTAGCTCTGGTCTACTTAGCTGAGTTCTAGTTTCAGGGTGCTGAGGAAATGAAGAACTGGCCACTTCAGCCTCTCTAAAGCTCTTCCAGCAAAGAGAAAGTAAGGTGGAGTGGTTTGAGGAACAGCAATCAACAGGGCCTGTCATGGCCGGAGAGCAATCGATTCACAGAGGGTGGGAAGCAAGGTAGCTGAGGCTATGCGCCAGGACCCAAGGATTCAGTCAGCCACACTCCTGGCGCCAGCAGCATCCCTGGCACCAGGATGTCCACTGCCTTTCTTACCACGTGAGCTGACAGATCTGCGTTCTTCCACGGGGAAGTAAATGAAGTCGCTGTGGAGGAAACCGGTCCTTTCCAGGGAGGGGTTCTTACCCTTTCGAAGTCCACACCATCTTGAGCTTCCTCAACAATGCTGAGCCACAGTTGCTTCTTCTACCTCGCATCCTGCCTGCTCGATGCGGCCCACACACAAGTGAGGTGTGTTCCTGCCTTGAAATCCTAAATTGCTGAAGCCAGTGGCCCGCATCTTTGGCCCCAGCTACTTGGAAGGTTGAGGCAGGAGGATCATGTGAGCCCAGGAGTTTGAGGCAAACCAGGGCAACATAGCAATATCCTGCCTCAAGGAAAACATTTAAATTGTTGATTCATGGATAGTCTCAAAGGTGACCTTCCTGGTGGCATTTTGCAGACTGATTTTGGAGCAGGAGGGGACATTTTCACATCCGGGGTTGGTGGCTGTGTGACCGTAGACCTGAAGGCCCAGGAGTAGCTTGACTACTGCGAAAGGAAGCCCTTCATGGTCCGAGATGCCTCTGCCGAGGGCATTTGTCGGGGTTAAACATCCTCACGTCTGACTTCTCGCTCCATACTCAAGTCAGTCTATCTCCTTCTGTGCATCATTAATTTTAAAAATGTGGAAGGTTTGGGGTTTGGCTTGCAGAGCATTCTAAAACCCACAGTTTTGACATCTGGAAAATGCCTTTTTCTGCTCTCCAATAGGACTAAATTTAAAAGGAGCCCACACAGAGACCACCAGGTGAAGCAATGGCTCTTTGCCCAAAAAACATTGGCTTCTGCTGACTCGCCACGAGGGACCAGCGATGTTTTAAATCTACTACTTATGGAATTGTAACTCTCCCACTGGGCTATTAATCGAGCTGTTTATTAGAGCTCAGCCGACTTGTTCCCTGAGTGGGTTTCTCCTGCACAGCCAGCGTGTTCCAGAGAGGCAAGCGCTGTGGAGTTCCAGGTTCTTGGTGCAAAGTGGCAATCTGTCATGGGGCGGAAGGCTTGAGGCTGGAAGCAGGAGATGGATAAGGTCTTCTGTCTGCACGCTGCTCATTTCCAGGCTCAGTCAGCGGCTCTGTGCCAAGCTAACTGCCCAGATCTCTGCTGTGCAGGAGCACATCGATCACTCTGGCCCTGTTTATTCACCTTGCAGCGAGAATTCTGCAGTGGCCTCAGGATATTAAAGTCCTTTGTCACGATGCGAGTGGTGGAAGGGAACAGAAGCAGCCAAGTAAAATACCAGTTCAGGGAGAGCAAAAGTCCCTGAGAAGGTCCCTGAGATATGGACAGACAATACAAATAGCAGGGCGGAAAACAACCCAGGAAGGGATGGAACAGCCCTGGGTGAACTGTACCATGGTGCAAATGCCATTTTGGGGCCAGGCGTCTTCTTTAAGATTCCACAACCTCTCGGATGCCTAATCAAGCATCCTCCCGACTGGTCAGATGGTGTCCACTTTGGTTCAGGCCTGTCCTTTGCAGCCTTTCTATCTTCCATGTGGAAATGGTTACTTCCTGCGGTCCCTGTAGACATCAGGTGGACTGCCGTGCTGACGAGTGCCATGCTGTTCTAGAGCAGCGCTGCCTGATAAAGAACAATGAGAGCTCCGTGAACACTTGCAACATTGCTAGTAGCCCTATTTGCATTAACATAAGGAAGTGAAATCAATTTTTACAAAATATTTAGCCCACAGATATGGAAATAACAAAGGTGTGTGGGTTAAGCAGCGAAGTTTGTGATGGTTTGTGAAGTGACGCTAGATAGCACGGACAAGCATCAGAGTTTAGTTGAGGAAGCCGGGCCGGGCCCTGGGCAGGAAGCTAGGATGTGTGTGCACCTAATTCTAAGAGCCAAGGGAGGTCACACTGTGGGGAATGGAGATTGCTTGGAAACACATGACCTGGTTGGGCAATTAAGGCCAGAACTGAAAAGAAAGCACAGAGCTCACTGGAGAAAGGAGAGAGTGCAGAGGGAGGCTGCTTCGCTCAGCCCAACAGCTGGTGTGACTTCCTATGGGAAGCGCCTGGGCCTCAGGAGGGAAATAAAGCCCTCCACACGGTCACACAGCAGAAGGCCCCAGACATGTGGGAAGGCCGCATCCTGAGGAAAGGGAGGAGCCAGGAGGGTGTAGAGCCTTCTCTCCTGAAATACATGGCAAAGATTCGTGATCTTGTGGACAAATGAAAACAGTTCAAACTGATGGCTAAAACCGCTCAGTATTCTTGTTCTGGAAGCCATTTTCTTCCTGTTCTTCCTCCTCTCCTGTCTTCTCACAGTAGCCGAAGGTATCGTCTGTATTCATCTTCCCTAACAAAGTACCACAGCATAGGTGGCTTGAACAGCAGAGATTAATTTTCCCACAGCTCCTGAGACCAAGCTGCCCTTGGGTCAGATCCAGTGAAGCCTGTCACGGGGATGCTGCCTCCTCTCTCTCCCTGTGTAAATGTCGGGGCGGGTTCTCTGGCATCTCCTCCTCCTCCTCTTAATGAGGATATCACTCCTAATAGGGTCAAAGCCCCACACTTACTGACCTCATTTAACCCTAATTACCTGCCTAGAGGCCTGCTCGGTAAATACTCCATTCACACTGTGGGGTAGGGTGGCTTCAACATATGGATTCTCTTTGGAGGGAAAGGTAGAATCCATTACACTGTCCAACCTATAAAATGTAGACTCAGGACAAGAAGTTGGGCTGGTTTGTTCACTAAGATACCTCGTCTTTTCAAAGACTATTGCAGTGCTGGGCACATAGTATTCAATAAGTTTGTTGAATGAATGAATGAAGGCCTCTTCCCTGATACTCTGAGAAGTTGTAAGAACGGGTTGGATAAACAGGTACTTCGAAATAAAACAAATATAGTTTTCATGCAGTCCTGTATAAAGTCCTTTTCAATTTTATTATAAGACTTGAAAGTGTCATTGGGGTTCCAAATAATCTAACTTATTCATCCATCAAAGATTTATTGAGCATCTGCTAGACGGTCAGCGCAGGGTCAGGTGGCTACAGTCAAGCCAAAGAGGACAAGATGCCACCCTTGTTCCCAAGGAGCTGGCATGCGCTCCTTCAGGGATGAGTTCCACACCAGAAGTGGCTATGTAACCACACAATTATAGGATGAAGAATCATTGAAAAGAAGGGGAGGTGGGTCCCCTGTTCTAGAATCCTTGTGGGCTGATCTCTCTAAAGCGCTCCGCCTCCCACTGAGGGATTCCCAGAACCTTCGCTGCTGTCCCTGGAGTCTCAGACGGCCACAGGGCCCAGAATTGTCCCTGCTGATAATAAAGCTGAGAGCACAACCACCCTACCAGGTGGCATCAAGGCCTGCCAGACCGAGCAGCCCAGGGCTGGCCTGGCTCTACCACTCGTCATCTTAGCATAATGTCATCCACATTTCCCGCAGGCGCAGTTTGGGATCCTACTTAAGATTCTTTCCCCATAAGCAAGAATAAGCACGGACCTTGCACAGATCAGATCCTGACTTAGCACAAGTGAAGCCCCAATCTTTGATCTTTGTTCTCTTTCTTTCTGCCTGTGTATCTGCGAATCAGTGTCCCCTGCCACTATCTAGTTCCAGAAACAAGCATGGCCCGAAAAGCCAGCATGGCCCTAGCTCTCCTCACCTGAGCATTTTGCTCCCAGAGAAATAGAATATGAACCAAGGCTCTGTACTCTGCTGATGGTACTGTGTTGGTGACAGACACAGCAGAGTACAGAAGGAACAAGGTGGGTGGTGGCACCTGAGTGTCCCTGTCCACTCTCTGGGAATTCTGTGCTTTGCTTTATGGATCCACGAGGTTTGGTGTTGACTCTTGCGCCTTGGCATCGGTTAGCTTCCCTGGGCATTAAGCAAACCCAAACATGATAATCCGTGTGACAGCCCCATGACTGCTGTAACATCGCTGCCACCACCTAACAGGGTGGGCTCAGGTGCAGAGTTCAAAACCACCAGCTCTGGACCCAGCCTGCCTGAGCTCAAAGCTCAGAACTCGGGGCTCTTTAACTTTTCTTGCTTTGGGCTTCCCCATGTGCCAGATGGAGGGGTAATGATAAAAATCAGCTCTACTCGATGGTCGTGAGGGTTACCTGAGACTGGGTCAGTGAGGCAAAGCCCTGGGAACCCAGTATTCAATAAATGTTGCTCTTACTCGCCAGTGAAAATAGTTGGATGCTAAGTTTTATCTCTAATTTCTTTCTCTTTGGTATCTTCTGAGCACATTGTTTTTAGCACCATCAGCAGGTTCCAGCGGCCTTGCTCCAGCCCAGATGAGGCCCATCTAGTGATTAGGAATGGTAACAAAACACGCTTCCGCACAGGGTCAGGCAGATCCTCGCCCCAAAAGATAGTGTGTGTAGGACCTTGAGTACAGTACAGGCCGTGAGAAAACTTTCTTCCCGCACTGTCATCAGCTCTGGGAGACAGATTTTAAATCCACATTGGCTCACCTCTGGATGTACCATGGCAAGTTGGTGACATATTCTTTATTGCCATGTAACCAACTGAGGGAAGAACCCGAGTCTCAACTTTAGCAATTGTGTGATTCTGCAGAAATATGAATGTGAGGGAGAATGTTGCTTTGTGAGTTGTGAAATCCAGGGAATAAAGGAAGTATGCAAGCAGAAGGGAGACGGAGAGGAGGGAAGGAGAGGAGGAATAAAGGGGGGATGATAAGAATGTGATATGCATGTTATAAATATGCCGATATGAAGCCCATTATTCTGCATAATTAACATGCACTAATAAAAATTTAAGAAAGGACTCTGAGTCCTCAGGCAGCCTAAGGGATAACAAGATCATTAGATGAAAGCAGCAGCTATGAAAGTTGCTCATACTTTTAGGTGCATGGTTAATTAAACTCACAAATTTATTTTTACTGTTTTCCAAATTATACTGGGAGAAAAGAAAGCTATGAAGCCAAAATGACAAAGAGAATGGGAAAAGAATAGCAGGAATGTTTTGGAAGCTAGAAAAACAAAGAGAGTGTAGCTACTTCTCTTGCAGATGAGAGGAAGCTGAGATGGACACAGTGCTCAACGGTGCCCAGAGCCAGCAGGAAGGAGAAACCTTAATAACTGGAGGCACCAGCTTCCTCTGAAAGCGGGATGCAGGGAGGTGATCTGAAATGTGTAACCAGAGGTCTTTAGGCTCCTAAGTCCCACCTGGGGGGAAGCCAGAGGCCCAGCTCCCAGGGAGAATGAGCCAGAAATGATCTGGGTACCAGGGACTCCACATCCGGCTGTGGCAGGCAGTGGGGACAAACCTGAGCAGACGCTCTGTCCGCAATGGCTGCCTTTCCTTTAAAATCCTAGAAAACTGACCACCAGTCTTGGAGTTTCCAGGCACGACAGTGGAGGATTCTTCTCTGGGTAAACCGATTCACCAAACAGAAAAATTGAAGGTAGAGTCAGACGTCCCACAGAGAAACGGCATATCCACATCAACTCCCTGCTCAGTTCAGACAACAGGCTTCACCTTGGTGTCGATCCAATCCTCGCACCGTTTCACTTGAAGAACCAAGGATTGGGCGGCTGTTTGAGAGACACCCCTAAATGGGGGTTTTCCAGCTCAATATTGGAGATCTTTGTTTTGGGGCCGTTTTGTGCATCGTAAGACATTTGTGACATCCCTGGCCTCTGCATACCGGATAACAGTAACTCAAATCCCCAGTTGGGGTAATTAATGTTTCATACAGTGCTCCCTGGGGACAAACTATTAAGAACCACTACTCACACACACACACACACACACACACACACACAATTTTTTAAAAAGGAAATAGGAAAAAGATTATGCAGAAAATAGAGAAAAAGAATGAAAGTATCTCCATGATAAGAGAAAATATTGTATTTATAAGAGCAGGAGGTAGTAGGAAAGAACGATTCCAGGCATGTGAAATCATGTCAGGAACCAAATACATGTCAACAGAAAAAAAAAATTAAACAGAAGGGTTGGAAGATAAAGTCAAAGAAATTTCCCAGAAAAATACAGCCCCCCCCCAAAAAGCCAAAGATGAAGAACACTATAGAGAAAAGTAGAAGAATTTAATCATAATTTTGGAAGATCTAAGATCCAAATAATAAATATCTCCAGAGAACAGAGGAGGTGGAGGGAAAGAAATTTTTAAAAATTGGTTCAAGAAAAATGTTATAATTGAAGAATATGAGTTTCTACATTGAAATGACCCTTAAGGAATCCTACTCATGAAATTTCAGAAGAGTTGGGAAAAACCAGTCCTAAATGCTTCCAGAGAGGAAACATAGGTCACATAAAAGAATCAGGATTTATTTTTGTAAAATTTTAAACATGTTATACATATTAATGGGGTCCCGTTGTACTTCTACACATGCATATAATGTGCCCTCCGTTTTCCATCCTGACTCCCTACCAATCTCTAGTAACTGCTCTTCTACTTTCAGGTCAGCTCTTCTCTGCTTGTGCCTGTGCAGTACTTTATCTGTGTCTGACTCATCTCACTGAATATAGTGTCTTCCACTTCCACCTATTTTCTTCAGATGACAGGATCTCAATCTTCACTGTGGCTACATAATACTCTATTGTGTTAAATACTACATTTTACTTACCCATCCATCAGTTGATGGATATGTAGGCTGATTCTCTATCTTAGCTGTTGTAAATAGTGCCACAATAAATGAGACACACAGGTATCTCTGTGGTATACTGATTTCCTTTGCTTTGGATAGATACCCAGTAGTAGGATCATTGGATCATATGGGAGATCTACTTTTAGTCTTTCAAAGAACCTCCATATTGTTCTCCATAATGGCCACACTGGTTTGTGGTCCCACTAACAGTGTACACGAGTTCCTTTTGCTCTACATCCTTGCTAGCACTTTTTTTTCATAGTAGCCATTATATTGGGGAGAGTTGGTATCTCATTGTAATTTTAATTTACATTTCTCTGATGCCTAATGATATTGAGTACTTTTTCAAACATTTGTTGGCCATTTGTGTTCTTCTGTGGAGAAGTATCTATTCAGGTCACTTGGCCATTATTTAATTGGATTATTAACTGTAAATTTTTTGTAAATTTTTTGTGCTTCTTATACATTCTGGATATTAATACTTTTGTCAGATGTATAGCTGGCCAATATTTTCTCTCATTCTATAGATCGTCTCTTCACTCCATTCATTAGTTCTTTGCTGGGCAGAAGTTTTCAGTTTAGTGCAATCCCATTTGTCAGTTTTTGCTGTTCATCCTATCCAGGAAGTCATTGCCTATAACAGTGTCTTGAAGTGTTTCCTTGATATTTTCTTTTAATAGTTCCAGAATTTCAGGTCTTACATTTAGGCCTTTGATTCACGTCAAGTTGATTTTTGCACAGGATGAGAGAGCTAGGGGTTAAATTTCAGTCTTCCACATGTGGATATCCAGTTTTCCCAGCACATTTATTGAAGAGGCTGTCCTTTCTCCAGTGTATATCTTTAGCACCTTTGTCAAAAATTAGTTGGTTTTGGGCACCTTTGTAAAAAATTAGATGTGCAGGTTTTTGTCTAGGATCTCCATTATGCTCCATTAGTTTGTGTGTCTGTTTTTAGGCTAATACCCTGTTCCAGTGGTTACCATGACCCTGTGGAATATCTTGAAATTGGGTATTGTGAAGCCGACACCTTCATTCTTTTCCTTAAGATTGCTTTGGCTATTCTGGGTCTTCCATGAGTCCATATTTTTTCTAGTTCCTTGAAGAATGTCATTGGTATTTATATTTTCTCTTTTCTTTTCTTTTTTCTTTTCTTTCTTTTCTCTCTCTCTCTCTCTTTCTTTTCTTCTCTTTTTTTTTCTGTACTGGAGTTCGAATGCAGTACAGCATTCTCAATGAGCCCTAGCATCTTTTTAAATTTTTATTTTGAGACAATGTCTAGCTGAGTTACTAAGTTGCTCAGGCTGGTTTCAAACTTACTACCGTATCTTCTTGCTTCAGCCTCACAGAGTGCTAGGATTATGGGCATGCACCACCACACTTAGCTTGTCATTGGTATTTTACTGAGGATTAAATTGAATCTGTAGATCATTTTGGTGGTACGGGCATTTCAGCCATGGTAATTCCTTCATTACAAGAACATGGGAGGTCTGCCCCCCCCCCTTTTTTTTGGTGCTGGGGATTGAACTTAGGGTCTTGCACTTATTAGGCAAGCACTCTAACCACTGAACTAAATCCCCAGCTTTTTGGAATAGTTTGAGAAGAATTTACATTCGTTGTTTAAAAGTTTGGTGAAATTCAATAGTTAAGCCATCAGTCCTGGGTTTTTCCTCTGTTGAGAGATTTCTTATTACTGACTCAATTTCAGTACTTGTGATTAACCTATTCAGGCTTTTAGTGTATTCAGGGTTCAATTTTGGTAGATCATGTCTTTGTCTCCTTTTAGGTTTACCGGTTTGTTAGCATATAGTTTTTCATTTTAATCCCTGTGATTCTTTGTATTTCAATGGTATAAGTTCTAATATCTCCTTTTTCATCTCTAATTTTGTTTTGGTCTTCTCTCTTTTTCTTCTTGGTTAGTGTAGTGAGAGCCTATTGATTTTATCTTTTCAAAAAACCAGCTGTTTCCTTTGATCATTTTTACTCCCCCTCCTGACCTCTACTCTTTTGCCCTTCCCCATCTCCAAATTTGTCCTTTTCTTCTGGATTCTCCAATTTATTGCCGTATAAATTTTTGAAACATTTTCTCCTAAGCCTTTGGATTTTTAGGGATGTTTGTTGTGACATTTCCCTTTTCATTTCTAATTGCCTTGATATGGATCTTTTCTTTCCTTCTTTTGGTAGGTTTGGAGAAGGATTTATTGACCTTATTTATCCTTTCAAAGAACTAACATTTTTATTCATTTATCCTTTTTTAGTGTCAATTTCATTTGCTTATGATCATTATAATTTCTTTCCTTTATCTGGATTTTCCTAGGACTTTGAGATGTATTAGTAGGTTATTTGGGGTCAGTGTTTTTCTACTGTCAGCCCTCACAGCTATGAATTTCCCTCTTATAACTGCTTTCACTGTGTCCCACAGGTTTTGGTGGCTGTATTGCCACTGTCATTTATTTTAGGAACTTTGAAATTACTTCTTTGTTTTCCTTTCTGACTTATTGATTAATCAAGACTGTATTATTTAATCTCTGTGTATTGGTATAATTTCTGTGTTTTTTCTTTTTGCTTTTGACTTCTAGTTTCATTTTGTTAGACTGATAGGGTTCAAGAGATTATTTCAGTTCTTTTGTATTTACTGAAGCATGATTTATAGTTAATATACAGTCTATTTTAAAGAAAATTCTGTGGGCTGCTGAGAAGAATGTGAATTCTGCTGTTGTTGGATGAAACATTTTGTAGATAGCTATTAAATCCATTTGTTCAATGGCATGTTGCAACTCTGATATATTTTTGTTGATATTTTTGATGTGGTTAACCTGTCTGTTTGTGAGAATGAGGTATCGAAGTCCCCCGCTATGCTTGTATTGCTGTTCATCTGTCCCTTTAATGTCAAGTGATTTTTGTGTATGAAGTTGGGTGTGTCAACATTTGGTGCATGTAGATTTACAATTGTGATCTCCTCCTGGTGAACTGTTCCCTTGGTAGTACGCAGTGACCTTTTTGTGTCTCTTCTGATCAGTTTTGAAGTCCACTTTGTCTGAAATCAGGATAGCTATTCCTGCTTGTTTTGGGGCTCTGGTTGCATGCAATATCATTTTCCATTCTTTCACTTTTAGTCTATGTGTCTGTTGCAGGCAACATATAGTTTAGTTTTGTTTTTTTGAACCAATCTGCCAGTCTTTGGGTGTTATTATTGAAAGATATTTACTGATTCCTGTCATTGTATTAGTTTTTCAGTGCTGATTCATTTCTATTTTTATTTAACTATTCTCCCCCTTAATGTATTCTTTCCTTGGGGATCTTCGATGATGTTGTCTCTGTTTAAAATTCCTTTCAGTATTTTCTGCAATGCTGATTTCGTGGTCCTGAATTTCTTTAAAGTCTCTTTGTTGTGGAAGGTTTTTGTTGCTTGGTCAATTCTGAAGGATAATTTTGTAGAAGGTAGTATTCTGGATTGGCAATTGTTTTCTTGTAGGGCTTGAAAAACTTCATCACAAGCTCTCCTAATATTTAAGATTTGTGTTGAGAAATACGCTGTTATTCTGATAGGCTTGCCTTTATAAGTTGTGTTCTAAATTTTCTATAATGGCTTTTGGTATTCTCACTTTGCTTTGAATTCCTGGGATTTTGACTATGATGTGTCATGGAGAGGGTCTTTTCTGGCTGTGTCCATTTGGGGTTCTAAATGCCTCATTTACCTGGATACCCATTTTGATTCCTAGATTTGGAAAGATTTCTACAATGGTGTCAGAGAATACATTTTTTCATACCATTAGTTTCCTTCTATAGCCCTTCCTTGACACCTATGATTGTTAGGTTTGTTCTTTTAGAGTTGTCTAGGAATGCTTGAGCTGACCTCCCAGCAGGTTCTTACTGTTTCTACAGTATCTTTAAATGATCTATAGAATTATTGTCCTCCAATTCTGATATTCTCTCCTCTAATTGTTCATGTTTATTGCCATGGTTTTTAATTGTTTTTCATTTCCAGGATTTCTACTTGATTGCTTTCCATAATCCAATTCTTTACTAAAGTGGCCGTTCATACCTGCATTATCTTCCTTAGTTCATTCAGCTGTTTGTGGCTTCAAGCTCATTGGTGTATTAATTGAATCATTTAACTGTTTATTTACGACTTTGATCTCCTTGCACATCTCCATTATTGCTTCCTGTGTCTATTAGTCTCTTCTTTGCTCACATTAGACAGTTTAAGTATTTGATTTTTGTGCTCTTGGTCTGGAAATTCCCTCTCCTTCTGTGTCTGTGAGAACAGCTTTGGGGAGGTAAGAATTTTTGGAGGTGTCTTATTGCCTTGTTCTGTCTCATTTCTAGTGTTTTTGTGTTGAGGGTTGCAGATCAGTTAGGGTAAGAAATTCTGTCACTTCTGTGGCGATCTCTTTCGTTAGTGGCTATCATCCTGCGGTGTGACCTTGACGTTGGTTGTGCCTTGATACTCAAGCACCTATTCACCTGATGTATTAGGCTCAGTCCCAGTCAGGCTGCTCCTTGTATCCACTCTGGATGAGCACCCCGCACCAGACCTTCTGTCTGTACTACTCCTCTCTGGCTTTCTGTACCCTGTCAGTCTTCCCATCCACAGCTCTCTCCTTGACTGTGTGCAGCAGCTTCTGCCTAGTCTCTGCCTCTGCGGAACAAGTTGGGAATCACCTGTATTCTTTATTTGACTTACTGAGTGCTTCGTCTCCAAGATTTCTGTTTGGTTCTCTTTCAAAATCTCTTTGCTGAATTTCTCATTCATATCCTGCCTTGTCTTCTTGATGTTATTTAATGGTTTGTCTATGAGCGCTTGTATTTCATTGAGCTTTTAAAAATCCTTTTAAATTATTTACCAGGCATTTCATCTGTATCAGTTTCCTGGAATCTGTTGCTAGAGTTATTATGATCCTCTGGACCAATCATCTTCCTGTTCTTCTACAGTTTTTGTGCTCTTACATTGAAGTTTTGCATCTGATGTTCCGGGTATCTCAAAGTTTTATGGGTGACCCTCTTAATAAGCAACTTGTTTCTAAAGATATTTTTGTGGGGTGCTGTTTTAGTTACTTTTCTCTCGTTGTTGGGACAGAATACCCGACACCCAAAGTTAGGGGAAGAAAGGTTTATTAGCTCACAGTCTGCAGATGTTTCAGTCTATAGTCTGCTGGGTCCGAGGCAGGGCGGCACGGCAGAGGCAGGGCAGACCGGCAGCCAAGGGGCAGCAAAGCAGAGTGAGGAAATGTAAGGAATGTATGCAAATAAGCAATGCAAACAAGCAGCTAATGAGCCTCTTCCTGTATCTTTTATCTAGGCTACCTGTCTCCAGGGCGGCCCGCACTCCCACCCCCAATCTCAGTCTCACATCCTTGATCCCAGCAGAACGATGCCAAACCGATCAATGGATCAATTTAGTAATCACACACTCTAGATCCAGCTATCTCTTACCACATGAGGCTTCGGGGGGACATCTGGACACAAACCATAACAGGTGCCATTTGGTTATGCGATGTTGGCTTTATTTCCACCTGGGCACCATAGTTTAGTCTCCCTGTAGCTTCTCTGGCTGTGGTTAATGACTGTGGCCATGATAGGTACCATGGCAGAATCGGAGAGACTCACCGTGGGCCGGGCAAGAGTGGGGGCATTCTAGCCATTCCAGCAGGTGTGGCGCAGACAGCAGAGGTGTGGGGTGCTTGCTGTGCGCTATACCTGCAGTGGGGGCGATGGCCTCTCTTGCGCCATGTGGTTTCCTCAGGCACTGTTGATGCTAACTGTGTTGCTAGCCAGGACCTCTGGCACTAGCGGCCCCACAAGGTGAGGACCCTGATACACTTGTTCTCCAACCAGGCACGAAACAAGAAGAGGTGGTGGCAGGAACCACAGGGCCCACTTGTGGTGCTCACTCCCAGTCCTGACAGTAGAGGGCAGCACAGCAGTGGGGACCACATGGATGGTGTGGACGCGGGGATGGTGATGTTCCTCTCTGCTGGTGGCTCTGCAGTCCTAGAGGTTGGACTGCAGCTGCATGGGGTGAAGTTCCTCTAGCCCTCTTTGGCTGTTTGTGCCCAGGAACACCATGACGGCTCAGGTCAGGGCTTTTCTCCCCGGCTCCTTCAGTCATAGCACACACCCAGTGCTAGGGCTGTAGCTGAAGGCCCCCAGCATGCCATCGCTTACTGAGAAGAATCACGATTTACAATGACATGGGGCTTCTAGAAACTGGGAAGCAATGGAGAATTGCTTCAGGATTTTGAAGGAACCCCAACAAACCAAAGTGGTTTTGAAGGAACCCCTCCTTCTCAAAGGAGGTCCAGATGCTACTACCCAGAAGGCAGACGGGCTCAGAAACAGCCCGAGTGCGGAGGACACATGGTGTGTGCCAGGTCATGTGCTAGGGACTTGGTAGGTGCCAGCAGCTGGCCTGAAGACACCCTTAGTCCTGCGTTAAAAGAGGGAACTAAAGTCCCAATGTTTGACCAACTCGTCTGGTACTTACAATCCTATTTCGGCAAAGGCAGATTTAAATCCCACAAAGCCTGCGTGAGATCTAGCTAAAGGAGATTTGTCTGAATGAGCAGGGGTCAGGCTGACATCCAACAGAAGGAGACAGCAGGACCTTCCTGGCCTGGGGCAGAGAGCGCTAGGAGAGTGTGTGGTTCTGCCAGAAGGAAACACGTTTTATCCAAAATCAAGAGACCATCCGGCACTGTAAGTGCAGCATTTTGGAAAACTTCAAGCACATACAAGGTGTGATCAGAAGAGACTATGAGTGATTAAATTAGAATAATATTACGGTAAAAGACATATTGCCATTAGGCCACCTCACAGTGTCCCCCTGCACTGTGAACACTTTGCACCATTCTTGCTACTTTCTGCAGCAGTTCTGGAAGTCTTTTGTGTCTTTAGTTGAGCGTTGTAGCTGCCACGATGTCTTGAAATAGGTTCAACATGTTTCCCTTTCAAGGTCACTTTGACCTTGGGGAAGAGCCAGCTGGGTGGATAGGGTGGCCTTATTGGTAGGAACTGTGACCGTGGTTGCCTTGGGGGAGGGGACTGGTGGAGCCGGGGCACATGGAGCAGGGCAGGCTGCCACAGACTTTGAGACAGTCCTCGGTTCCTGGGTGGAGTTATTCATTATGCATCCTATCATGGCTTGTTTTGTTTTTGCTCAGAAATATTTGAGATCTATGCATGCTGTCATCTGCGACAGGAGTTTGTGCTCAGTGACTCTGCAGTATTCCTTTGTGTGAGGGAACCACAGATTAGGACATGGGGACATTGCCGTATGAGTATCTGGATAGACGTGAGCCCCACGCCTACGTGCTGGGCGTGTGCCCCAGAGCAGACCAACTCCCAGATGGCCGCCTGTTCCACCTCGGAGACACAGCAGAGTGTTCTAAGTGGCAGAAGCAGTGTCCCCTCCGCCCTGCATCTTTAGAATCCAGTCTTTCCTCATACAGTGAGTCAGTCCCTGACTTAAAACATTTGAATTGAGAATTTTCACAGGTGTACTGAATAAGACTCACTTTGTCAGACATAAATGAATCCGATTTACGAACGTTCTGCCAGAACGGAACTTACAAACATGTACGTCAGGGATTTAACTGTATTTACTTTTAGCCATTCGGAAAGCTGCCTGATACATCTCTTCAAAGTTTTAATTTGCTTTTGTCTGACAAGAAATGATGTTGAGTGTGTTTGAACCTCTTATGGGTTGGGTATTTCAGGCCTGCGTGCGCGCATCAAACATCATTTTAGGCCTGTTGACCATTGTTGAAAAGAGGAAGGTCTCTTCTGACTGTAGCCCTTTCACGGCTGCACGTATCTCAGCTATCTACTCCCAGCCCGAAGTTTTCCTCTTCGTTCTCCTGAAGGTCTCATTGGATGGCAGATGCTCTTTTGATAAAGTTTAATGTGTCAACCTTTAGATTGCGATAGTGCTTTTCCTGTCCTGTCTTATAAATGTTTCTCCTTAAGATCTATGGTAGTGTTTGTAACGGAAGAATGGTGTGGGGGACATGTTCAGGATGTTCTTAGGACACTTGAAATGCCTGTTAGGACGAATGTGGCTGGAACAGGGCGATGAAACATGGTGGTCTCCAGTTCCCCTCATCAGAGTGCCACCCCTCCGGGCCTGGCTCAGTTCCTCTCTGCCAAGAGACGGCTGCCACACAGCTTCCTTCAAGGCGCATTTTAGGAACAGCCTAGAGGGCTGATCCCACATGCCAGGAGTCTCTTAGCATGTAGGTTGAGCCGTGTTCCTTGTCAGCTGCCTCTCAGGGTCTCTCATCCCAGACACACAGCACAGAAAGGACACAGGGACCAAGGTCATTCACCAGATATATTTGAAGTCTAAGCTCTTTGAGCTGTACACGTGCACAAATGATTCAGTTGGTGGGAATCTTCCCCTTCCCCTCCATATGAGAACGTTTCGAACTTACAATAGTGCTAAAAAGATTGCATCATGTGCGGCATGGAAATGCTGAGACGATCGATTGTGACTGTCACAGTGCGAGGAGGTTCCACTGAGGCACGGCAAGGAGCCCTGCCCTTTCCTGACACTCCTCGGCCTCCCCAGAGCCCAGCTGTGCTTGATCTGAGACAGGTGGGCTGACAGGGATAGTGGCAGTGCAGGTCACTAAGGTGAACCACCAAGGTCACACACGCCACTGGGTTTGCACAATGACACGGGATGGTCATTTCAGCTTCTCCTAAGTTGCTGGCAATGTATGATATGCCTGGTTTGAAACATTTAGAAATCATTTCCAAACACCTTCCCTCATCTGCATTCTGAAAATGCGGGATAGCTTAAAAAGTCAAGGATCCGGATGAGACAATTCGGCCTCTCCCAGTTGCCTGCTATAGTTCTGCTCCTCTGAAAAGCTAAATCCCGCCTTCCTCCACCAGAGGGCACCCGTTCTCCATCACTAAGTCTGCTCTCCACTGCAAAGGACTTACCCACTCCACAGATTTTCTTTTTAGGAGTCAGGATCTTACAAGCGAAGCTCTCCTCAGTTTCACCCGTACAGTGTCCAGTACTATATTGCTATATTCACAGTAGAACGGACTTTAATTTCTGAGTGATCAGTCTAGTCTTTAAGTTTCTGGTGAAACGAACATACACCTTAGTCAAAAACCACAACAATCCTTCCATGGTTGGCTGTGTTATTGTTCTTGCGTGTGTGTCTGAGGCTTAGGTAACAAGAGTGCTCCCGCACTCCACGGTCACGGGCGTTTGCATCTACAGGAATTCGTTAACCGCGCAGATGGAGTGGAAGGTGATGGTTCTATAGGTGTATCTTCTGTAATGCACTTTGGGCTAGAGAATAGAAAAACCACACGAAACGCAAACAAATAACGTTTTTGAGCATGTGGGGGACAGACATCTGTCATCTTTACCCACTTCACTGTGCTCGGCTGCTGCTTCATTCTG
>PVJO010005471.1:0-98208 GCA_004026905.1 Hystrix cristata
GGAAATACATCACTACTTGACTTTTAATAAATATATAATCCTATAAAGTATGTGGAGCATGGGGAGTCTTGTATTAATTTGTAGTCCAAATTCTGAAATTCTAGGTGAAACACTTCTGTAGTAGTCTAGTGGAGGGGAACACCCAGACTGTTACAATCAGTCAGTCATTTGAATAATAAAGAGTGGTGTAATAATATCTACAAGAATAATGGGATTAGTTGAATTTCATTAATTTATTTCATTAATTTTATATTTATAGTGTGAGGCTGGGAGCACTTAACCACCAATTAGTAACTAAATGCAAAATGTGTGATCTCTTGGCAACTTGCAAAGGGCACTTATTTCTGCAGTGAGAAACAAAAATTCTGATGACCACCTCTAGAAAGCACTAGATAGTGTCTGAGCTTCTGACACTATTGAATTCCTTACCCCAAAGAGCCCTTTTTTACCAACCTCAGTGTCCTTGCTGGAAAACCTGAATGTTTTGCATATGGGCTGGGGCTAAATGGAGGAAACCTCTGGTAACCAAAACTACCACGATATGCCCTGCTTCCACCCTCTAGGGCATTAGAAATAGAACCTATAGGGCCCACACAGTAAATGGAAACCAAGCTAATGCTATCTTTAGAGGAGGTCTTCAAGTTTTCTGATGCATGCTGGGGAATGACATTTGGAAATTTTCTGATGCGTACTAGGGAATGACATTTTGTTAAGAGAATGTAGTAAAAGTTGTTACTGAAGGAAATGTCAAGTGGAGAGATGCCTCTGAAACTGGTCTACTCACCTCAAACAACAACCCATAAGTAAATCACAAATAATACTGCAATCTTGAGTAGTGAAGATTAGTGCTATATTAAGGGAACTCATGAATTCAGGGATGATAATAATAATTATACTATTAATTCAGGAATGATGATGCCCATCATATCTCCACTTCATTCATCATTCTTGGCACTACAGAATGTGTATTCTGCAACATACAGATGCTACCACAGGGTCAAATTACTAGTATCTTGGATAGCAACTACTGTCCAAGAAATAGTGCACTTGGTATAGAACATTAGTGTGGTTTTAAGATCTAAAGACATTCATTAGTTAATTCTGCTTTTTCTTTTTTATCTTTCATAAGTTTTATTCTCTAAGATAATGCTAGTATTCCTAACTTCATTTCAACATCTCATTCTTTTTTTGGTGCTGGGGATCGAACTCAGGGCCTTGTGCTTACGAGGCAGTCACTCTAACCACTGAACTAGATCCCCAGCCCTTACATCTCATTCTTGAAGACTCAAATAGTAAAACTGCACAACATGATGCGAGTCAAAGAGTTCCCAACAACCAGTCCACATAGAATGTGAGAGTCCTTACATGTGTGAGCATTTCATGGCTCAACATCTCAGGATGTTGAGAACAAGGCGTGATCAGCATTAAGTGTGAATTTACACATGGAAATATCTGCCACTGAATATCTGAGATCGGTTTTCCCAGTAAATGTGCAAAAGAGTATCCTACTGAGGTCAACAATGAGAACTGATAGTTCTGATTCTTGGCTCTAGAACAATATAAAGCTCATAGGTAAAAATGCTGTTCACCTCTATACATGTCGTGGGAACCTGAGGTGGATTGACCTGTTATGTTTGTACTAATTTGTTGAAAATAGAAAACTAATATATTTCAACAAGTCTATATATTTAAAAATGTTTTATAGATATTTATCTGGTGGTCATTTTATTACCTTCGTGGATATAAGATCTAAGATGATTAAAATTTTAATATTCCTGTTCACTTAACTGTGAATAAATAACCATGTCTAGTGAAAAATATTTTTGTGCATTGCTAAATATTTGATTTATTGTTTACCTCATTCCCCTCACTAATGTTGGTCTCACTTATTAAAAATCTAATTAAATGAACACTATTTAATGTAGCTTTTGTTTATTTGTTTTTCACCCATTGGCATCTCGATTTAATAGACTCAAAAAGTATTGCAGAAACTCTTTAACGATAAAAATTCAGAAAGATTCATTATCCAGCATTCAGTATTCTGGCAGAGAGACTTTCATGCCATTAAGCATACTGCTGTTCATAAGCTCGTTATTTACTCGGAAATTTTTTAAGGAAACGATATTAGTTGTAAATTGTGTGAGAAAAATATTATGCTCAAAAGTATAAAATCCTCCTAAAATGATGAGGCTGTTGTATTTCCCCATGGAATTCAAGAATAATTTTATTTATAACTATTTCAGTTATGTAATGAGGTCAAGATTAAATACAAATTCTCTTAATTAACATTTTTGTTGGTTAACAAATTCAAATTTAAGAGTAATCAGAGTATGCTGAGAAAAACGTCTGATCCAGTCTTTGTCCACTATAGGAAAATGGCCCATAATTATAGAGCAGTATATTAAATTAAAATATATAAAGTATATTAAATATACTTACAGACAGCACGACTATCTTCGAGAATTAAAAGTATCAACTAAATTGAAGAGCATCTCATCATGTTGTGAATACAATGGAATATTGATTTTTAAGTGGAGTAGTTATTTTTTAAAGATACTTTAGCATTGTGTTATAAAAATATTGCTATTGGAAGAGTGCAATCAATACACTTGTAATGTAGGTGTATGGCTATCTTGAAAAAATATAACATGATTTAGGAATTCTCCAATGGATGAGTATTGACAGATATATCTGCAAATCTGTCCTTTGCAATTGAAAAAACACTATATTAAATATAAAGGGGAAAAGCTCTAATATCTAATAAATTCTAAGAAATGATCTTTTACCTTTAAGTGTATCTGTTAAACCATAAAAAGTTTAAGGAAAATAGGATATGAATAAAATTATTTCAAAAGTAGCCAAGAATATGAGTAAACAAAGCACTTTACTGCCAGTCTCGTCACCAGCCTTAGCTATTCCACGGCATAGATTTTTGCCATTAGCTCAGGAATAATTGGTAGCTCTACTTATAGCCAAATTTATCTCCCGCATAACTGCCCATATGAGTAACATACGACCTATACTTACTTTTTAATGACCTTAATCACAGAGAAAATAATAACAGTGATAATTGTTCAATCGTTTCCTGTGGTTGGTTAGAAAGTGTATATATAACCCTTGAGAAAATATTTGCGCTCATATTTCTACATATCAAAAAATTTCAAGGTAACATCACTTCTAAATAGTTTGTTTATATCTTTAAATTTATTTATCTCCAAATTAAATTATCACCTGAGGAACTGTTGGGAGCAAATAGTCCTTAGAATTGAGTGGATAAAAAGAGTGCACGGATAAATTTTTCTGGTCCTTTGACACAGCTGTTCTGCCTGTATCATATGTAATTATCAGGTCTTCTAAGACTGCACTCCAAATCACTCCCTGCTGCGTAAAAAGGGGCAAACCATATATTTTTGCCTCAGTTTCCAAAAAAATATAAGGTAGTTTATTTTTTTCTCCAGTGTCAGACATTGTAGAAATAATACATATTTTGAAGACATTTCTTTTTTCATGAATGCTGTGTTTAGTTGCACAACATGCTTAGTGAATATGACTAAAATACAATAGACTACAGGCATTCTTCATTTAATGATCAAGTTCTGGTCCTGGGACTAGGTCACTAAATTAATTAGTCGGTAAAGAAGGAATTGTATATAGTATGTAAATTACAATATAAAGAACAAAGATATGGACAAAAGAAACTCCAATTTGGTGATTTTGCTTTTATTTGCATAACTGTTACATGCAGTACTACAATGTATAACTGAACATAAAACTATAGTGCTGTACTGGACAGTACAATCAGCAAAAATTAAAGTACTGAATAAACAAGGTATACTGTACAAAAAACACATTGAAGCTCTATCAACAAGATGTACAGAACTGTACCAATGAAAAAATAGGTTGTAAGTCCAAGTAGTGGATTCTAAGTCTGAACAGCACACCTCAGTTATAAGTGTGAACAGCTGTTAAACAGGTAGGTCATTGAACTAGGAATATCTGTATTAGCAATTTATAATGTTAGATGTATAACAGAAACAGAAATTTGAGATCAATTATCTACTTCCTGGGATTGAAGCAGTTCAAATCTGTGCTTTTTGCCTGTGTTGGGACCACAGATTAACCTGTTATCTAAGAATCATGTTTCCATGCTATGATTTAAGCGAAAAAGCATTAATTTAGTAATTAAGACTTCGTTTTATCCTACCAGGACTCTAGGGGTACTGAGATGTCTCATCCATTCTTTTTCTCCCACGACATTAATGCAGATTTGAGAATGGTTTAAAAACTAGACATTCAGTCAAATTTTGCAATGTTTGGTTAAATATCATGATTCTTCATAGTAAAATTTAGGTCCTTTTCTTAGCAAAAATGTTACATTTCTGATGTTGTGTCCCAATTGCATTACAGCATTAAAAAAATATTGCCACTATCATCGCTGTTGACCTTGAATACTTGTAAGTTATAAGCCGCCAAGTTTTTCCAACATTTCCCACTTCATAATTAATAGGCAACCTATAAGGAGATACTTATACTGATTAAACATATTAATAAATGTAATTGACAGAAACATTCCATCTTTATGGATATGATATTTCAATAAATATATGCATTTTCTAGTGTTCACATCAGGACAAGCATAACTCTCTCAAATTTATTGCTCAGTGGTGAAAAATACTCAAAAACATTTAAAATATTTTTATTATGTAATTGGAATGTGTTTGCAATACATAGAAATTACATTCATGTTGGGGAAATGGTACATATTTATGTCATATTTTGGTCAATTTTTATATACTTTCTTTTTATTTTTTGGTGCTGGGGATCGAACTCAGGGCCTTGTGCTTGCAAGGCAGGCACTCTAACCACTGAGCTAAATCCTCAGCCCCAATTTTTATATGGTTTACTCTCCCTCCCTCACCTCTCCTCTACTCCTTTCCCTGCCGCCTGTTCCATTTCCAAAAAAAAATCTATTTCTTACCAATTTTCCTTTTTCTCTCTTTAATCATATTTTTGGTTTATTATATAAGAGAAGCCGTGACATAATTAACTTGAGTCTGAATTATTTCACTTAATGTTATGGTCTTAATTTCTATCAATTTTCCCATAAAGGAGAAAATTTTACATCTCAGAAATGTAAAATTTTACATCTCAAAAATAATTCACTGTGTAAATATAGCACATATTGTTTATCCTCTCATCTGTTGGATATCTAGGCCTCTTCCATAGTCTGGCAATTGTGAATTGACCTACTGTAAATATGGATATGCTTTATTTCCATATTACAGTAAGTTGTCTTTAACTCTTTCAGAAAAATACCCAGGACGGTATGATGGGGTCAAGTGGAATTTCTATTTTTAATTTTTTGAAGAACCTGCATACTGTTTTCTATAATGGCGTAATAGTTTACATTGCCACCAGCAATGTAGAAGTGTTGTTCTTTCTCGCCTGTCTTGGTTGTTTTTTGTGTATTTGATGATAGCCATTCTTCCTGCAGTTAGTCAGAACCTGAGAATTGTTTAATTTGCATTTCTCAAGTGGCTAAAGATGCTGAATGTTTTTTAAAGTACTTGTTGGCCATTTGCTTTCTGGGAGATATTCATTTCCTTTGCCTGTTTTTTGTTTGGGTCATTTGTTTTGGGCTCTATTTTATACGAGTTATTTATACATTCTAGATATTAGGCTGCTATCAGAAAATAGCTGGAGAAAAATTGTAGCATTCTGAGGGTTGCCTCTTCACTCTATAGATCACATTCTTTTCAGAACAGAAGTATCTGACTTACTACGATTCCATTTTTGATTCTTAGAGTTATATCTTGTGAAATTTGAATTCTTTTCAGAAACTTCTTGACTAGGCCTGTGTCTTCAATCATTTTCCCTATTTCATCTTACAAGCAATTTCAGTGTTTGTGTGTTTATATACTGGTCTTTGATTTATTTTGACTAGATTTTAATACAGGTTTAAATATTCTAATTTCCTGGATTTCTGATTGAAATATTTTCATGCACTCTAATTCTTTGGTGAACTGTAACATGTTCACCAAGGAGTATTCCATTGATTATGATGTAAACATTAAGGCATGGGCTCTCCCCTTTAAAATGAGGACTAACGTTCCAAATTATTACTCTATTGGAGTTGATATCCTGTATTTAGTTTTGTTGAGATTTGCTTTATCTATTTGGTTATAAATACATTTATGACTATAATTTTATCTGACAAAATAGACAATGAATTTCCTTGTGTATTATTACTAATTTTTATTTAAATTATATGTCCCATCATATCAATATGGTTACTTCTCCTTTACTTGAATTTCATTTGCATGGACTGTCTTATTTTATTCGTTCATTTTCTCTTTTTCTATGTTTTTTTGGTTTTTTTTTGTTTTGTTTTGTTTTTGTTGTTGTTTTTTTGTGAGGATGGTGCTGGGAATGGAACTCAGGGCCTTGCCCTTGCTGGGCAAGCGCTCTACCACTGAGCTGAATCCCCAGCCTCTCAAGCCTTTGTTTTCATTCTATGTGTTTTCTCAGAGGTGAATTTTTTTTTAAGTAACATAGAATTGAAACTTTTTTCTCATTAATTATGTTTTTAATTGAATAATTAAATTGTCATTTAAGGTGTTTATTTCGAGGTAAAGTTTGGCTACAGCCTCTAACATGCTTTGAGTTCTCCTACAGTCTTCCTTTGAATTTAATTAATTCAGCATTATGTTTCAGGGTTTTTTTTTTCGTATCTTTTTTTTTGTTGTTCATCTTTTACAGATTTTACTTTTGTTTACCATGAGACTTATGAAAGTGTATTTTCATTATATTTTTTTTAAATGTCAGTGACTTACATGGTCATGAAAGAAAGACACAAAGAAAGAGAAAACTTAATAATAAAAACCTCTTCATCCTTGTCCACATTTCTAATTCTTGTTGTCTCATATTACATCCTTCTACATTTCCTTTATCTTAAAATATCGATGCTATCATTATGTTTTATTGTCTTTGATTCTAGTCACCATATTAAACATATATAAATCTTTTGTGCCCCATTTTATAATATTAGAATATTCTGAATTTATAGTTAATCTTAAAATTTTTTTAAATTCTGACATTTTTTTCTTACTCATTAGTATCTCCTTGTTTGAAGAACTCCAATTAGCATCTTTTTTGTAAATCTGGAGATATATTATCTCAGCTTTTGTTAGACTAGGAATATTTTCACCCAAACTTTTTTTTTTTGAAATTATAAATTTATTGTGTAGAGTGTTTTTGCCTGTTATTTTTTTCCTAGAGTACTGTGAAAATTTCATGTCATTTCTTTCTGGTCTGTGAGGCTTGTTTCCTCTTGCATCCTTAAGAATTTTCTTTTGCAACTTTGAAAGATTGGTTACAAGATGTCTTACAACAGACTTGGTTAAGTTTGGTCTTCTAAGTGGATATTTGCATGTTTCTTTATGCTTATGTTTTTTTCCTATTATTTTCTCTTTGGATAAGGATCTCACCCATTTGAGAAACATAAGAAGACAATATTTTTAAAACTTTATTAATTCTACTTATAAGATAGAAATAAATCAATGTGGCATTAGAAAAGAAGGTAATCTGAATTCATAATCTCTAAACAGACTCATTAAAGTACTCTGTATAACAAACAGTACTGCTTAGCATAACACAGATGAAAAAGTTATTTCTATAAATTCCCTGTACTGGTATAAAAATAAATTAATAATTATCTATTATGAGACTAAATATACATACTTTAATAATATAATCATTGTGTTAGACATTATCTTAAGCTTGTAACTATGATCACAAGAGTTAGTCGAAGAATGTTAGATCAAAAGACAGAGAGGATAGTATTTTAATAGCAACATGATCCATTTTATCCAGTCCTACACTGGTTAACACATTATTTCCTTTTACATTAGAAATAAATTCTCATCATGTCTAGCTCACCATGTTTTATGTACTCTTCTATGTGCAGCAAATAGAATTTCCAGTCAATAAGCACAATTATTCCAAAAGAAAATAATCTATTCCATCAAGAAAATGCATTTTAGGGCTGGGAATTTAGCTCAGTGGATAGAGTGCTTGCCTACAAAGCACAAGGCCCTGAGTTCGATCCCTGGCACCAAAAAAAAAAAAAGAAAAAAAAATGCATTTTCACTGGAAATATGAGTATGTACGTTTGTGAATTTATGTGAAACAGATGAATTTAATATGTAAATTTTAGCCATTTAAAATTCTCCTTCCTAAAACAGTCTAAAATATTTTATCATTATATGAGCTAATTTTCATAAGAAATGTATCATAAAATTTGTTTTATTGAACCAAGATTTTTTTGGTATATTTTGGGATGTACGTAACAATTACAATCATCACAGTTAATTTGTACCTATACATGTTATATCCTATTTTTTCTCCTTCTCCACCCTTCCCTTCAACTCCTCTTCCCCTCCTTACTTACAACAGCTTTATTTATATTTTTCCATTTTTTTCTTTTTCTTTTCATTTTCCCTTCCTTCCTCCCCCTCCTCAGTTCTCCTTCCCATTTGAATATTTTCTTTC
The DNA here is from genome assembly GCA_004026905.1 of Hystrix cristata. Classification (NCBI taxonomy): domain Eukaryota; kingdom Metazoa; phylum Chordata; class Mammalia; order Rodentia; family Hystricidae; genus Hystrix; species Hystrix cristata. Next base: position 8,551 of record PVJO010005471.1, read on the forward strand.
TTTTACAGTATGTATTATACATCTTTGTCTTTATTTACACTGTGCAAGAGCTTTTCAATTTGATACAGTTCCATTTGGTGATTCTTGATGCTATTTCTCGTACAATTCAGATTCTGTTCAGAAAGTCCTTACTTATTCCTATGTGCTAAAAAGTTTTAGCTCATGCACAACAAAGGAAGCAAACAACAGAATGAAATGACAGTCTACAGAATGGAGAAAAATTTTTGCAAGCTCATCCTATGACCCAGGACTAGTATGTAGATTATACAAAGAACTCACAAAAAAAAAAATGACCAAAAAAATTGACCCCCAAAATAAAAGACACAGTCAAAAGCAGATAACTAAAATGAACAGACATTTCTAAGAAAAAGGCCACATGGCCGGTAAATAGATGAAAACATGCTCAACATCTTTGGCCATTAAAGAACTGCAAATTAAAACAACATTGAGATTCCATTTCAACCCAGAAGATTGGCTGTCCTCAAGAAATCAAACAGTAACAGCGGCTGGCAAGACTACAGAGTGAAAGACACCCTTTTTTTTATCGTTGGTGGGAATCTAAACTGGTGCAACCATTTTGGAAATCAATATGAAGGTTCTACAAAACATCAAAAATAGAAATTCCATTTGACTCAACTATTCCCCTTCTAAGTGTCCTTGCAAACGATTCAAAGACATTATACCTCAGTGATGCGTGCACACCCATATTTATAGTAGCACAATCATAATAGTTAAATCTTGGAAGCAACACTCATATCTATCAGCAGATGAATAGAAAAAGAAAATGTGTTCTGTACACATAGTGCATTACTGCTATGCACTAAAGAAGGATCAGTTTGAGTCACTGCAGAAAACGGATGTACCTTGAGACCATAATGTTAAGCGAAATAGTCAAACACACAAGCTTAAATGTCACATAACTTCTCTTGTATGGGAGATGCAAATTATAAATATTTTTAAAAACATAATAAAAGATAGACATTAAGAAACATGGAGATAGATTATGGAAAGGGGAGCTAGAGACTAAGGAAGGTGGGAGGGAAGGGAAGGGAAATAAAAAGAATCATAATATGTTAGTACATACACCTACTCCCTAAAATGAATGTAATCATTACATATTAGTACATTGTTAGGACTGCAAACATGTACTAATAAAAAAAGGAATTTCCTAGTTTATGTTTCAAATTTCCTGCCTGATAGCTATCCCATCAAATTTTGTCTAAAAGATTACATTATTAAGTCAAAGTATTTCACATATTCATTTTATCATACATTTATCATTTTTGTGGTGAGAAGATTTAAAATCTTCTCCTAGAAATGAAAAAAAATCACATTCATAAAAATAAGGAGTAGACCCATGATTATCAAGACTGTATTTGTATATGAGAATGAAGATTCCATTTAAAGGGCACAAACTTTCAGCTAGACAGCAAGATTCAATTTTAGAGATCTAGTGATAACTATAGCTTGTAAATGTATTATATATTTCAAATTTTCTCTTTTAAACAGACATCTGTAACCTGAATTATTAAAACATGACCTATTGAGCAGATTTTCTATAAAAATTTTAGACTGAACAAATTGCAGTATTGAGGATTGAACCCAGGACCACGCACATGCTAGGCAAACACTCTACCACTGAGCCACATTCCCAGCCCTGAGTAAATTCTGTACACATTTCCTTGATCTACAGATCCTTAGACATATTTTTAAATATTATGTGTCAGATCTTTATGTTTAATAAATACTTAGAGAATTGTAACAAAGTCAAGAAAATAGCAATTTGATTTTTTTTCTACAAGTGGTATGTTTAATGTGTCTGAAGACTAGACTGTCTTGATGCTAAAGAATACTTGATTATTTTCATGGGTATTCCTTTGTGAAATGCTAAACTTTATGTAAAAGTTCACATTTTGATTTTTTTTTTTTCAGTTTACACCATGCAGCCTAGGTCGTGTTCCTGGACTCACAGTTACTTCACATGAGTCATTCTATTACATTTGTGGCCTCTGCCAATTAATTTTCTTTTCTCGGAAAATAAACTTACACTAGTTTTCTTCTTTCAAGCAGTTAGATGTTTTCATATGGAACATTCCATTAAAATGAAGTGATAAATTACTTTGTGGCACACAAATTTTCAATGCCTGTTTGATAATAGAGTTTGTAGTAGCTTTTTTCCTAATCTTGCACATGTACACAAAAGACATTATTAAATTTGTGCATCTACGAGTGACACATAATTTAAGAGTGATGTCACTGTTTCACAAATATATCTAGGTTTCAGAGTGATTGTTTTAATTCTTTTTAAAATTTTGCACAAAAGTACAGTATATAATCACATTTCATCTTCCTCTGTGCAGAATGTAGATTTCTAAATCATACTATGGTGCCATAAGCACGTTCATCTTCCATAAAGAGCACACTGACTAAAAATAAGATCAACTCGGCGCATTTTGGGATATAAATTTTTGAGATTACTGCAGTTGGTACTGTATATCTCTTTTGTACCTAAACCTCTAAATCTTGCTGTTTTTACCACTTTTGTGCTTGCAAGATTTATGTTCCTGTATACTTTGTTTATATTCAGTGGCTAAGTAGTATTTGTCCTGTTATCATGACGTATTTGTAATTTATTTATAAAGTAAGAGTAAGACTTTAATAACTAGTATAATCTCACATTTTGCTGCATAATCACCCATAATGAAAAAAGTCAAACTTAAAAGTGCACACACATGTATACCCAATATACAAACCCATATTGTTCAAACATATAAACTCAGCATGCTATGTTAGATTTGCCACTTAATTCAAAACTTTATAAATATAATTTGATTATTATACTTGCAAGCTAGTTTACAAATGATACTTTTACAAGTATACTTAGAGATCTTACAGTTTTTAAAAATGTCCAACGTGTTAGTTTCCTCGAGTTTCTAATTATCACTGTGGAGCTACAGGTCAATTCTCCTATAGAAAGTGGCTATTATAATCAAGTGAAACAATGTATATAAATAAAGTGATTTTAAGATTTTTTCTACTAGTTAATTTTTATATTCCTCAAAACATATTGTAGATTGTCTGATTTTAATAGATAATTATTTAATATAATGGCATGAAAGGTGGAAGTTTTGACTTATGTCAAGGAATAAAATAATATGAAAAATATTTTAATTAAAGAGAACATAAAATTAAATAAACTCATCTGGAAAACAACCACATTGGTGTTTCCTTATGCTTCACTTGCTAGTGAAGCACATTATCACATTTCCGTGGATAAGGTTCACTTTGACGTTTAGTGCTCTTTTGAATTAGACAATTAGCCTGACAAACGCATTCCAGTCTCTATCCGTCCCTGTTTGGATTCTCCTTCACATTGATCTCTGTGCCTCCCAGTTCCTCTCCAACATTATTTTTCCAATGCAATTCTATTTTTGACCCTTCTTCCATTTTTATTTTCTTCAGTTTTAAAAATTATACATAGATTATAGGTTTGGATCTAGGTAATATGTGATATCCCCAATTCTGTGTATTTCATAAGTAAACTAAAAAGATATGAAGATGTAAACTGGAAGAAACTCTAGAAATCCTGTAGCTTAAAACTTTCAATTTACAAGTCAATAAACTGAAAACAAAATTACGATTTTGAATAGTAAGTTAGTGTTTTCAACATTCTTAGGAAGACACTTTAATGCTGCAGTGCATCTGAATTTTGTTAAATATTACTGTGATCAGTTTGGTAAAACATACATAGGGCAGAAATGTGGAAAAGAATGAACATAACAGGGAAAAAGAGAGAGTCAGTTTCAGACCACATTTTTGATTTAGGTGATGAAATATTGTAGAACCATTCCCTGAACTGAAATAATGGGGGGAATATATTCCATGATGGATGCATATGGATCAAGTTTCATTTTTGAAAGTTTCCCTTGTGGTTGCTAGCATCTAATATGTCTTAGTGGCACAATGACAAATGCCAATCAAAATTCCTATGATAACACACGTAGCAAGAAGTTCCAAGGCATTGAACTGAGTCTTGTCGGGATCTGAGGCTACATACTATCAGGTACATCTTTATGAAGCTGATAAAAGCGCATGAAAAACTGGCAGTCAAGGCCATGATTGGAACAAGAAGACAGTAACAGGTTTCACGGCCTTGTGAGAGGCATCAAATACTCTTTACAGTGGTGAAATTACATTCTTAAATTTAAATCCCAGAGCAAATCTGAGCCACACATACAATACATGTTCATGACAGCTGTTATCTGGTATAGCAAAAACAGAAACAGACAAAAATATGACAACATATTAAATAATAGGGTAGTATATTGTAATATTTTCATATAATACTAAACAGCAGTTAAATAATGGATATGTGAAATATACATAAGTATGGGTGGATATCGCAAATATTATATGAAACAAAAAATGAGACACCTATGAGGTGGCTTTAGTTGTACTGTCACGGTTGATTTAAAGTCCTGGACTGAGTCAAAAACTTTCATGGGCATTTTGACTCACTGGAAGAGCCAAAAGTCATATAGTGCCAGGCCGGGTGAATAAGGTGGCTGAGTGCACAACATAATGGTTTTACCTTTCATTATGATGGCACTTGGCAGTAGCATTCACTCTGTCTATTTTCTTGTCTTTTATTTTGTTTAATCTGATAAAGACACTCATAAAATATGAGGACTTCCAGAACTGCTTCAAAAAGTGGCAAAAACAATGAGATAAGTGTGTTTAAAGTGATTGGGAGTATTTCGAATTGACTAATGACAAAGTGTCTTTTACTGTAATATATATATTATTTTTTTAATTTAAATATTCACTATATTGTAATTGCACCTCATACTTCACTTTTAAAAATATAGTCATTAAGTTTTGTCTAGTGATTCTTTTTTTTTTTTTTCCTGGTTGTCAGATCACTTTATTGAAATATTCTCTTATGCTTCCTAGCTAGCTGGGCGCTGCTGTTGATGTCACCTATGATGTCATAAGGGTGCCGGCTGTCCACATTGCAGCCCACAGACTGGGCGGTCCCCAGGATCTCCTTAATGGTCCCAGAAAGTTCTCTGGCTAAGGAACGGTGCTGCATCTGTCGGACAATGTTGACAATCTCATCAAAAGTGATATTTCCACTGCGTTTAACCGTGGAATAGAAAAAACAGTAAAGATTTGTCACAATCTGAGGCTAGAAGAACACATAATTTGGTCGTCCACCTGTTTCCAGGCTGGGCTGTGCCCATGCTTTCTGCACAGAGTCGCCCACATGAAGAACAACTCTGTTTCCTTAGCTGGGGTCACTATCAGCTCACCACTGGATTGCATCAGCCAACAGAGAACTGGTCAGGTGCAGTGGCGGGTGGCTAATTCTGGTGATTCTTGTGAATATGGATAAATTATAAATAACTATAGGTCTGTGTTCTCACCACATGTTGAATCATTTTGTTTCTCTATGAGGACGGAAAAGAATTTGTGCATGTCCCCAGTGGCCTCCAATTTAACTGACTTTTAAAATTTTACCTGAACGACCCATTAGGTGCATTTCTTGTAATTTTTATGACTTTTTGTCCATTGGAAATACAATAAGGAGTCATTGATCTGGAATCTGTATTTTTCTGATATGCATGATACCACATGGATAATAGTTGTTCACATTAGGATTTTGCTCTGATGCTTGTGTCACGCCTGTCATATTTTCCATTACTTCCTAGACTACTTTTGTCACTTTTTTGGTGTTGTTGGTATTGTGAAACTGAATAATCCTTTCAAATTTTTATTGTTGTTAGTTGTTTTTGTTATTGAGAAAGGGAAGAGTTTTAGATGAAATAAAGCATTAGAAATTATATCAAAGGAATGAAAAATATTTTCTCAGATGAGAATACCATGTAGTTTTAAAAAGTTATCTCCTGGAAACATATTTTAATTATTATGTATATAACCTATGAAGAAAATCACTCTTCGCTGAAAAGCCCTATATAGGTCATTATACATTACAGTTTGGGGTTATTTAAACAGATACTGAGATAAGATATGCGAATAACTTATTTATTCCCATGTTTACTATTTCTTTTTATGCAGACATTAGCGAATCAATCTATTGTGGAAGAAAAAAAAATAACCCAAAACTGCAAATAAGTGTTCAAATTTTGGTAAGGATTATAGACACAGAAATAGCAAACTACAACAGGAAATAATAGGTTGAACATGGAAAGGCCTAATTCTTGTAAGATCTCTCTGAGAAGCAATATTTACGCAGAGGTTTAGTATAAGGGTTCAGACCTTTTGAAGGGGCAGATGAGCAAGGTTTCAGGCTAAATAAGTGACATCTGCAATGCCCTTAGAACGTTCCGAAATTAAATAATGTTGTTCGATAAGGTAAACCCCAAGGCCTGGGACTGTGTGCATTCATTAAAGGTCAGCTTGAGTGGGAACATCCAGCTGAAATGCGTCAGCGTGGTTCTGCGTGGATGACCTGCCTGAGGACTGTTGCTGGAAAGGCGTAAAAGGAGAACGGGAGGGGAAGTCTGCATGCTGCTGATTTCCCAGGAGAAGCTTTGTTGTGGCTGGTTTTCCTGATAGGAACTTGGCCGTTCTTTCAGAGGGGCGCGGGTCCTCTCTGTGTGGGTTTGGTTGCCTTTCTCTTTCCGGGCGCTCTAGTCTTCGCCTTTGTCTTGAGCGTCGCTTCCTGGCTCTAGTGAAGACCCGCCTCGGCCCTTTGGGTGCAGACCCTTGATACAGACTTGCATGGGATATTGCTGTGGGCTCCAGGCCTCCGGCTGGACTTGTGGAAGGCATGTGTGAGATCCAGACTCTCAGCTGGATTCTTCCATCTCTAGCGTGTGGACAGATCTCTTACACTCTGCTCTATTTGACTTTTTGGGTGATTATTATAAGATAATCTTATAAATTGATGTGTCCTCTATGAAATCTATCCCATTGCAAATCACTAATACAATGGCTTTGATGAGATAGACAAGCAGGGATCGAAATTACATACATTCGTAATCAAAACTAATATTGTACATTTAACTCCTGTTTCATCTAGAGATTGGCTATTTTTGGAGAGAAGGAAAGAGTATCTGTTTTTGTTTCATTTTAACGCGTTCTTCTGCCTGCAGTTCATAATCGGGAGGGGCAGCGGTCCATGTGATTATTCAGGGTGAAAAGCCTTTGCAGACACTCGTGTGCCGAAAACAATTGCGTGGTATATTAAACTATTCTGATCAATAAATGTCACCTATTGAAGGCTGTCAACCTTCAGAATCTAGAAGTCAAATAACAAGCTTTCTAGAACACGTGAATTGTGAATTTCATACATTTAATACGAATAATTTATTCAGTGAAAGACAGTGGATTAAACATTGTTCATACATGGTCTCAATATTACTCTCGGCAGTACTGAAGCTAAATGGTGTTTTGTACCGTTTAATGAAGTAGTGAAGAAAGCACGAAAAGGAGAATTTAAACAAATCTCTCTAGTGTGAAATCGTTGTAAATGGTGATAATAGAATGCAAATCCAAGTATCCATGACTTTAAATTCTTGTCTTTTAATCACTATTCCATACTTTCTCCTGTGAGTTTAGCAATTCCTAGCTTCACGGGTACTTATTTATAAGGTAATAGGCTTTTGAGATAGAGCCTGAAAATATTTGGTGGAGATTTTTGTTTGCGTAAATAATATTCTAGTGAATACAAAATAAAATACAAAGGTAGTATGTACGTGTGTCCCATGCTAGTAGATGCTGTGGCCAAATTTCAAGCATGGGTTGTGCCTGCACCTGCCAGGCGGCTGGGAAGGTTTGGTAAAATGGCCATAGAGAACCTTACTGGGAAGACGGCGCACACCTTGGTCAGTAATGAGAAGGAGGCTCCTGTACCCGGAACTCACTGAGGAAATGAGGTAGGAGAGGAGTCTGGAGAGACTGGAGAGTCTGCATGGTGCAGCATCCTTAAAACACTGTGCAAGCTCGAGCTTATACAGCAAATAAATGGGAACAAATTGGAGCATTTTACAGAGAAGAGGATCATACTCTATTATATGTTCTAAAATGATTACACAAATTGCTATTTTGAGAAAATGCAGTAAGTGCCTGCTGAAGAATGAGGGAAATGTGTTTGCAAGACCCTGAAATAACCAGAAAATGATAAACAATGGAAGATAACACGAGAATGATAGTAGCCAAAGTACCTAAAAGTGATTGAAATCTAACTATATTTTGAAAAAAAAAATTGGGAAGAGATGATGGGATACATTTGTGGAGTGAGAGAAAAATAATTTTATGTTTATGGATTAAGAAACCTATTGGCTTGACATTCAAAATTAGCTTCTAATTTTAAACCATACAGGGATTTCAATTAAAATATGCCTAAAGATAAAAACGTTTACTTCTTTTCTCCATTAACCAGAACTCCTTGCACTATTTTAAAATATAATGGATGGAAATCCAACATATGAGTTTGGGAAAGAATTACCCATAGTCTTATCTAATTATCAGATTTCTTGACTTAAATATGATACAAAGTTGAAAGAAAAATTGAAAGAAATTCTGGAAGATGAGACCTTGGGTTTATTTTGTCCACAAAAAGAATAACTAATATTCATAAAGTAAAAAATATGTAAAATGTTTTAAATTGCATTATGTCATCCTCCTACAAAACCTTATATATTATTATACACTTTTATTTGTATATATCATAAACGTGACACATAGGTTAAGTGACATTTTTCACGATACAGACAGTGTGTGAAAGAGACAAGATTGAATCCATATTTAAGTGAAAGCAATTATTTTTCTATTGTACCAACCAATATTTCCTGGTGTGAGAGTCCAGTCCTAAATCAAATCAATGTGTAAATATTTTACTTACACTGAGTATGTATACAATTCTAAAACATGAATTGGTCTTAAATATTTTTTTATTCTATTTTTGTATTGAACACGAAAAGTTTCATAGATATCTGATATGAAGTTAAAATGAAGTATCGATTTTCTCAGATAATAAAAAAGCCAACTCTCAAACTCTTTCTAATGAGTGTACAGAGGAAAAGTATTTTGGCTCATTTAATCTTCTAAAATCACTTTTAGGCACATAATTCTGATTCTTTTTTTCCCCACAGGAATAATGAGGCAGATATACATTAATTCATGTCATAGAACAAGAATAGGCAGTAATAAAACACTGGCATTTTCCAAATTACCAGTATAAAGAATTGTCAGAAGAGCAGGAGTATTATCTCCAGATTCTCCAAGGGGTTAACCTTTATGTTATCTGCTAAATATAAATTATGTATTAGCTTCTCATATTTCATATGTAAAACTTTGAGCCTTGGTCCTGTTCCTGAAGATGACCTTGATGTAATCAGAGATAATAGTGTTCTTTACCAAAGACATTAATCAATAACTTTATAATATGAAGGCTATGAATATTTAATAACTTCAACTTGAATAATTCAAATCTTGTATCACTAAAAAATAAAGTCAATTGAGTTACCATGATTGTCAGATCTTCACAATTCCTATACTATTTGTTACCAATTTTATTATTCCATTTGCTTTTAAGAAATACATAGAATTGTATTTTAATAGCATTATGTAATGTCATTCACTTTTCTTGTATATAAGATTTCTATTTGTTTTACTTTTCTGAATATGAGCAACTAAAAGCATTCTGTGAAAATATTTCTAACAAATGTTATGTAAAGAAAGTGTCTTCATTCATTGAAAAATATTCTCTTAAATGTTTTAAAAATCAGTAGGAGCAAACATTAAAGAACTACTTTGAAAATAAAAATACAGGGAGGTGTGACTCAGTGGAAGAGAGCTTGCCTAGGATGTATGATGTACCAATCTCTTACACCAAAAATAAAATTGAAAATTATAATAAACGTAAGGAACATAGAAACTAAATTCATACCTTACCTAAGAAAAGCCCCTGTTGAATTTTATTAAAATCTAATATTATTATAGGTTATGCAGGAAATATCAAGAAATGGAAACATAATATGCATATAAAGATATATAAACATATAAGCATGTATTCTTTCAAAGGCATTACATTTTCAGAGCAAAAACAAAAATGCTTTTTAAACTGGGCATGGTGGTACACGCCTGTAATCCCAGCACTTGAGAGCAGAGGCAAGAATATTGCTAAAAGTTTGAAGTCAGCCTGGAATACATACTGAGCTGAAGGCCAGCCTGAACTACATAGCTAGACCCTGTCTAAACAAACAATTTTTTTAAAGAGATTAAAATTAGTCTATACCGATTTTTTAAAGCAAATTGCCATTTCTCATAGTAGAAAATAAACACCAGCTACAGAATAGACATAGATATAGTCGTATAACCATTCTGCATTCTCAATAATACACTCCAATATTTTAGTAAGAACTGATTATGTACGGAAATTGTATGTGTGTATGAATGTTAAAATACAAGGAATAATCACAGTTCACTTGAACAAGCTTTAACTTATTAAAATTTCTATGTTAATGAAACTGTGAAAGTTCAAATTACATGTGGACTGTCAGTTGTCTATATATCCACTAATTCTTTAATCTCACGAAAATACATACTTAGTCCTATTTCATTACGTATTTTTGTGATATTTACCAAAAGATAATTGTAAAAAAGGGGAAATGACCTCCAATACACATTATCCATTTGAGGTGCACTTTTATATTATGAAATTCTAATTTTTTTGACAATTGTTTATTTTTCTATCTACTAGATTACATGTTTCATCAGAACATTATTTTTATTGATGTTAGCAGATATGTGTATCTATATTGGACATTGACTTTCAAATAAACCAAATATAATAACAATATTATACATATATTTTTTGAAGTCAATCTTGCAGATCTACTTTTAGGCAAAAAGAATTTATGAATGATCTAACTCTACAATGACTTCTCAACCGATGTTAGAAATGTATTAAAGAAGATACAAATTAAAATAATTAGGGAAAGAATTTTGGTTATAGAGTCACTGTTTATCCCAGAAGCATGAGTTGAAAATACTTATTCTACATCTTGCAGAAATTCAAGCAAGCGCTCAGTGGCTACATTGTGCATGTCTTTGTTCAGTATACTACTTGAGCAATTCGCTGCTTGTCAAATGGAAGACAGAAGCGGGGGTGCACACGAGTGGGGAAGTAGAGAAAAATTGAACTGCATGTGGATACACGTGAGTGTGTTTGCATATGTGTCAACACAGGGGTGTAAAAATAACAAGTCAGAAACAATCCTTCCAAAATTTACTTCTAGGGCTGAGGATTTGGCTCAGTGATTATAGTGCTTGCCTGGCAAGCACAAGGGCCTGAGTTCGATCCCCAGCACTGGAAAAAAACAAAACAAAACAAAACAAAAACAAAATTTACTTCTAATCCATTTGAATTAATAATGAACAAAAGTACATAAATAAATTATGTAACTTCTATTTGTTTTCTCATATTATAGCACATAGAAAACTTCAGACTAGAGAGAGAAATGAAAAGTTCTATATGAGTAGAAACACATATTGTAATATCCTATGTTTCTTATCCAGTGGAGATGATATCAAATACTTGACTTCCAAAAATGAGAATCAATAAAGATAAAACTGATGTGTTGCAATGAATAATGATTTAAATACTCACATGAAGATTTATCTCTTTGTAGTAGGTATTTGGAAATGGACTATATTGTGTGTAGCATAACGGATGTACGTTGCCGTAAACAAGGCAATTTCAAGCCAGATTCATGTGTCTTGAAATTATTTTATTACTAAGAAGAACATCTAAGATAAGTACTGTGATAAAAACAGATTTATCGTTTCTGCTACTCACCTGAGGTATTTCTTTCTATGTTATCATTGAAATATACTATCCATTCTCCACAGAAATGGCTTTGCTGTGGTAAACTAAATACCTCATTGTCCTGCTGTTCATTTTACATTGTAGTGTTTCTAAGGAAACTTCTATAGATTTCTCACAGAGTTTTATCAAGTTTTTAAGAAAAACAAAGTTAAAAAATCTTAGATTCAGTTTAAAATTCTCTATTCTTGGGTAATTTGAGTTTTTAAGCAAACTGTAATCTACTGTTAACAAGAAAACTCTTACACGGTATATGATCGGAATTCTTTAAAGGTCGTTCTATCCTGAATATAAAAGCATAGGTAAACTAAAAAAAAAAAAATCTAACTAGATATTGCAACAAAACAATGAAAGTAAAACTAATAAAATATGTTTTTCACAATCTTTCTTTTCCAGTAATTTCTATTCTATTCACTATACTAAACATGGGTCACATTTAAAAGCCTGTCACTCTCTGCGGAAAAGAAGTACTTTTATTTTATTGGCAAATAATTTTAAATTGTAAGATTATGAATTATGGTGAAAAGTAATAGATCCAATATATACTCAGAAAAATGTGAAATGATCAAAATATAGAGTAGATGCTGAAGACATTTCTTGATAGCCTAGATATTACAATTGATTTATTATAGGGTAGAAGAATAATTTATCATGGTTTAAATTGTGTAAAATAAATATACTTAGCATTCTTAGCATTAGACCACTGATGAGTTTATTGCTAAGTACAATGTTGGGAGGTGAAAACTGATCAGAGGATGTGAGTCACTGGGGGCGTACCTGGAAGGGCATATATACCTCCCTGCTCCATTGACCTCTCTCTTTCTCTCTCTCCTTCTCTCTCTCTCTCTCTTTTTCTCTGTTTCATGCCACCATATGAGCTGTTTCTCCTCTACCACGCCCCATTGCTGTGCCACCCTGCCTTGGAGCCAGCCAAATATGGACTAAAACCTCTACAAACTGTGAACCAAAATAAATCTTTCCTCTTAGAGTTGTGGGTGTTGACTGTTGTGTCTCAGCAATGAGAAAGTGATGAAGACAATAATATGTGTTTGTATATATAAAATTATATATACATACATACATACATAATTACACAAACACATATATAATTGTATGTACATATATAAAATTATTGAGAATACAAAACAAACTTCATTTAATGCTTGTATTGACGTTTAATTTTATGTTATGTGTTTTTTCCTCATTCAGTCATTGAAGTGAAATTAATTTTAATTTCAAAGGATCTTTTCATGGATGGACTAAATCCAATATGTTAGGGACACACTGTCACTTACAAACACTGATCAAAATTTAGAGGCAGAATTTTGTGTACATGTATATGGCAAGAATTGATTTGTTTTCTTCTTTTTTCTGGTCTTGAAAGAGTTTGTATAAAGTTCATGGATATTTTTTCATTAAAATTTTTGAAGAATTTATCAGACATTCACTAATTTTCTTTTGAAAGTTATTTAATCATAATTCAATTTTAATAGATGTGGGCATACAATAAAGGCATCTATTACTTTTGTTACTTTCATTTTTAGGATTTTTTGAAGGATTTCTAATTGTTTTTAGATGTCACAATTTACTAACTACTAACATCAAAATCCTCTTGTTTTGTTATATGTAGACATTCCTTGTTTAACCACTGAGCTGCTTTTCTGAGACTAGATCTTGGAATGAGTTGGTCAGTAGGTCATAGGTCATTAAACAAGGAATATATATTCAGCAGTTTAAGTCTGAATACGATAAAATTTGAAATAGCAATAATGCACAACTTAATCCTAATAAAACCCTACCTTATCTATTTCTTTAAGAAATTCTTCATCAGTTTTGATATTTTTTTCTGTCATGATATTTTATACGTTTTAATCTCCTGAGTGTGATTCAACACATGTAAAAATGTATGAATAAACTCTGTTATAAGGCAAATTTACTTTTGGGTTGTCAAAAACAGACTATTAATAATTCCCAGACATTTCGACCCTTGATTTTGACTCCTAATTTTATCAAAACTAAATTTTGTTTGGATATAAAAACTATCATATTTTCATGGCAAAATATGTCATAGGAATATTATTTTCATATCAGTTTAAGAGCTACAGCTCTTTGTCTGCATATTGCAGAAATGGGGAAGCAAAATACTATCATTTGAAGTTGACACTGAAGGGGAATTTTGGGGAGTAATAACGGAAACAAAGTTACACTATTCATAGGTTACTTTAAAAGATTTTAATTTTTTTGTAAATAGTAATAATTAGATTATAGCCAGCATGTTTTTTTCTCTAATACTAAAAATAAAAATCTAATAAATCGAATGGAGGGTGGGCCCATGTCTCATTAAATTTGATCACTGCAGAGTCTGTAGCATGCGATACAATAGCATGAGTCAAAATGCTGTTTGATTTTCCCTCCTCATCTCAAGGAATTTCTTCAGGGAATATTTGTCACAGGTATTTGTTATTCACATCCGCAGCCACACACACACCACACACACACGTACAAACACACACAATTTGGGCCAATTGTTTAATCAAAGATATGCATCACCGATCATCATTCTGATTATAAAATACAATTAAAACAGAGTGAAAATTAGTAATTTTGGGGTTGGGGATTTAGCTCAGTGGTAGAGCACTTACCTAGCAAGAGAAAGGCCCTGGGTTTGATCCTCAGCACTCCCAAAAAATTTAGTAGTTTTACACAGAATACGTAAACAACAGTTAATGTATGGCATAAGGAAACCATAAAACACACACCAGGTCTCTCCACATTTAAGGACTGCAACAGTGTATGCAATTATTCTGAATTGCTCTGATTATTTTAAGCTGTTTATCCTCATTGTCCATATGAAGACATATGAACTGTTTTTTGTTTTTTGTTTTTTTAACAATATCAGCCAGTTAAATTTGCCGATCAGCGTTTTTACTTTTTTTTTTTTTTTTCCTCCCTCTGAAGCTGATGACAATGGAAGTATTTCTGCAGAAGCTATACAATGTCACAAACAAAGTCACTGGGCTGGAGCTTGTCACCCAATAATAGACTCCGTCATTTATGAGTCCCCACTTTATGACACTACTGAAATGCTTTCACCTGAAGCTGTGGAGCAACCCGAATCACGAGGATAAATCTGCCAGTGTGTTCTCCATAGAATGACAGATCATGCAAGGGCGAGAGTCTCTGGGAGGGGAACAGCTTTGAGCACACACCTTTCCTTTCCCCGTGCACATGCATGCCTGAGTGTGATGAAACCCTGCTTTCTTACAGTGTTATTTATTGGGAGTTCTTACTACAGCGCATTTTTCACTCACAACTTGACAATTCCTCCTACAGTGTAGTTGCTGCAGTGAACACACTCTTCTGTTGAAATTGTAGTTGTCGACAGAGAATTCGTTTCCTTCATGCTGATTCTCGATTTGAGCATCTAAACGCCAAGCATTCTGTCAACATTTTACATTCATTGTTTTCATTTAGTTCTCTCGGAAGCCCTGTGCAATGAGTATTATCATCTTTTTGTGAAAAATTCCTGGGTCACAAAACCTGTAAGTGGTGTGGTATTTATTCAATACTGCATCTCTTTAATTTGAAAACCTCTGAGTTCTTAGTGGGTTACAATGTCTCCAAAGTCTGTGCATTTAATTTAGTAAGAGTACCACATTCATTTAGAGTGTGCTTGAATTGTGTGACATGCGTATAACGGCCGTACATAATGACTGTACATATTTAGCTTTATAATTAAATAATAAGGACAAAACAAACACAATATATTCATAACTCCACTTAATACCTTAAAAATTCTCATTTGTTCTCTGTGGAGTTCAATCATCCAGTAGAAACCACTTATCCTGACTTACGTTCTATTAAATCTCCTAAATCTCTTTTCTTCTGGGTTTTACTACCCACCGTTAAGCTGCATTTTAAATTTATATAAATGAAATTATTAGATATTATTTGGGGGCTTGTTATTCTCAGTAAAGTTTATGCTTCAAGATTTATCTAAATTGATGCATGCAGCTGCAGTCTATTCCACAGTTGACGGGCATTTGGATGATTTCCAATATTTTGCTAATATCAACAGGGCTGCTAGGAAAATTTTGATTTCGTGTCTCCTAACACACATGTGTAATATTGTCACTGAGTATACACTGAGTAATGAGATTGCTATGTCATAAAATATGCACATGTCGATGAGATTAAGTAAAGCCAAATTATTTTCCAAAGTGCCTGCATTAATTTGCAGTATGATGGGCAGTTACTAAGCAGTTCATGAATTCATCCCTTTCTCTGTGTCTTTGTCAATAATTGGCTTTGATGAACTTGCAATGTTATTCAAATTGGTCGCTGTGGTTTTGCTACACATATATTTCTGTGCTACAAAGCACCTCTTTATTATTCATGTTTCAACTATTGTGAAACCCTATTCCAGGGTTTTACCACTCTAAAATTTTGTCAGATGTCTTTTTCTTACACACACACACGCGCACACACACACACACACGTACATGCTCTTTCCCTGTTTAACACATCATATATATTTTCCCTGGATAATAATTTTTTCTGATTTGCATTAATGAGAAATATTATCGTCCACTTTTGGCTGCTCATTTGTTGTCCATAAACGAACATATTTTTGTAAATTCATGAACTTTATCCATTATTCCCTTCTTCCTTATAACATGAGAATCTTCTTTTAGAAATTCCTCCCCATCTGCTCGGCACGGTGGTGCACATCTGTAATCCCAGCTCTTGGGAGGCAGGAGAATGGCCACAAATTCAAGGCCAGCTTGAAATATATAGTGAAACATTACTTCAAAATAAATAAATAAATAAGTAAACTTTTCCATCCAAGGATATCAAATTATTATTTTCTACTCTTTTTTTCTAAATGTAGCTTACCAAGTTTTCTTCCTTCAGATCACTGAAAATATATCTGAATTATTGGAATTATTTTTCCATGACTGTTTATTAAAATTTTATTTTGAATCATCTGCAACAAATGTTTATTATCAAGAAAATCAGAAATTGGTTAGTGTTTACTCAGCTATGTATGTCTTTATGGTTTGCTAAATTACACTTAAAGAATTTATCTACCTGACATGAATTTTCAGATGTATAGAAATAAAAATTTTCAGTTTTTTCATTATTAAAATTTATATCTACTTTTATGGTTTTTTACACACATTTATTCTTATTATAATACATCTATATATTCGCTCTTTGTCCCAAGTTCATCTGATTTTTCAAACACATCTTCAACAATCTTACGTTATTTGATAATTACACATTGTATATACATACCATTATTATATACTGCCATGTAACTATGAACAAATGTTGCACCAATTAAAATTATAACAATTTAAAAGAATTTTAAAACTTCAGATATATAAAACTATTCAGAATAATATATCTATATAGTAGTATACATAATTAGTATTTATAAGAATCCAGTTCACATGTAAAATATAAGATAAAGAAATGTAATTATAGGTTTTGTCTATTGTTTACACACTTACATTTAAGAAGTTAATTCTTCTAAAGATCGAGAGATAAATATGTAGTAAAAATTAAGGTCTTTTTTTCAAAATGGTAAATACTGCTATTGTTTTTGTAGAAAAAAAATTATTAGGAAAAAATTTTATTTTATTGCGCCACTCCACCTGAGGGCCTGCCCGAATCTTTTCTGAAATACAAAATGAAGGATATATTTATGAGTCATCCACCTGTGGGCCATTTACAGATTTTGAAGAATGTACAGAAACACGTACTGAAGCATTTTCCAAGGCAGAATAGCACCAATAGCAGAAATTCACAATGGTGGAAGGATTTGTAACATTTACTGATTGATTGAAAGTGTTATGTTTTTTGTAAAGCAAGCAGTTTTATCCTAAATTTAAGAGGAACAAATATATTGATACGTAGAGCTTTGTTTTTATAATGCTGTTACTTATATTCCTGTGGCACAATTTTAAAACTTTTGGAAAAGAGACAATTTTCATATTCTAGGAGTAGAGTTTTTGAGTATAGTTGCAAGAAACTGTTACTGAATGAAGTTATGTAATTTTGAGTGTGGTTTAATCAATTCAGGAAGCCATTTCTTTTTAAAAAGATATGAATGTCTTAAATTAAAAAAATACTTTAGTAGAACTGTGATGAGAGAGTAAAGATTGATTAACCTTCACATGGTAGAAAGAATTGTTTGGTGTGTATTCATATGCAATATCATGAATATTTTGGGATGTTAAATATTCTGTCATCTATAATCCTTAAAGTTTACACCTTGGCCTTACTGATCAGTAGAGGAAGAAACACTTTCTTAACTAATGCAGTTGTGTTTTATTATGATTTACATTATATCAGTGTTTTCAATAATGCCTCCACTGTTTTTGCTGACATTGATAGAAGGAGGAAATAACAGAAAGAAAAATAAGGAACATAAATGCTTGTGGCCTACAGAAATTGCCCGGAAAGAAAATAAAGATGTGAGAGGCTGGTTCACAGCATTCTGCCACCCCAAAAGCAAACCCAAGGGTGGGATTTCATGTTTTAGAGAAGACACAAGTAGGTAAAATAGCCTGAAGCAGTAAGATCAAGAGCAGTACTCACAGGACATCATAGGGGAGAACTTTAGTTGAAATAAATCGGATGTTCAGTAGTTGGAAAAGATAACCAGGTAGGTTTGAAGCAGCGCTACTGAATCCACTGGGTTTGCACATTATTTAGTGGATATGGCATTTTCTTTTTTTCTGTTTGAAGTCAAGTATCAAGAGCACCAATTAATGGCAAATGCTGAAAATCAGAATGGAAGAGTCACTCAGTGTAACACTGTGACCAAGAATAATAAGCTGTAACTTTGGTTATAACACAGAACCCCTTAAACCAGATTGAATTAGTTAATTTACCAGCTCTCCCGACAAGGGCAGGTAAACTTGAAACATTATTTCTCTGAAAACATAGAAAATACAGTGGTCGTATCTGAGGACTGAGGAGTCTTGAGGTAAAGTCACGTAAGCTACAGAGCTGCAGTCCCACTTAGGAAATAGTATAAAAGCAAAGTCCAAGGCTGAGTATCTGTATAGAGAATATTTGATCAGAATGACAATATACTTTCTTCAGGTCAAACTTGTCAGGGTGGCAGGCAGAGTCATGCTCCCCGCAAAAATGTCCATGTCTCAGTCTCTAAAATGGGCGAACATTACCAGATATAACAAAGATCAATCGAAGCTGTGGATTATCTGAGCCTAAAATAAAAACAACAAAATATTAAGCAGAATGATCTGGGGGGACCTAGCGGAATCACAAGTTTCCTTTAATGTGGAACTGTGGGGAAGACGAAGCCAGTATAACCTGACATAGGAAGGACTGAACTATTGTTGGAGTCTTTGACTGGGAAAGAAGACAACTAAGAGCTAAAGAATGTGAACGGCGTTAGAAGCTGGAAAACCCTCGGTGGGCAGCAGGGGACCAAAAGTTTCTCCTGCTGGTGTTCTCAGAAAGGAGCCCAAGCCTTTGTCTTAGCCGAGGTTAACACGTACTCTACACAACTGTAAGAGAATACATTTTTTTGTTGCTTTAAGCCACTCAATTCATGGTAATTTTTTACAGAGGCAATATAAAATTAATACAGTAAGATTAAACCACAATTCTACGCTGCAGTTCTGTTTCATCTATTTACTTTTGTACTCAATGGTGAGCTGTTTATTAAAATTATATCAGTTGTAAAGTAGTAGAATTAAATGCAGTATGAGTATACTTGGGTCTCTGCCAGGCAGCTCTCAAAAATGGAGAAAATTTTTGTTTCTAACAAATTTTCTAAATGTCTAATGCATTTTCTTAAATTTTATTGCATTACTTCTAAAAATAAAGCATAATGTGTACTTTTCACATCTATCCATGCTATAAATCCCATTGCTTCCATTATCTTTATCACTAGGCAAGTTTCCCACTTCAAAACAGGGGATCAATTTCTTATTGATCTTGGATCTCCATCTCTGGTATCAAGTAAATGGCGCCTCTTCTATTTGCTTTGGCATAAATGTGTACCCTAAATCTTAGCTAATGTCTTCATTATTCAACCAAGCATTGAATTTCAAACCCTGGAGATATCCTGTGCTAATTCAGTTTTCCCTTCTTGTATGTCCACCTATTTTTTTTCTTTTTTTAATCCACCTATTCTCGAAGGCCCTGAATCTGTGTTTTTGTTTTCTCTCCCTTTTGCCACAAGCACAGGTTGTATTCACAACATTCTCACTTGGCCTGCCACCGAAGAGTTGACTCCTCTATTACTCTTGTATTTCACTATTTTATTTTCTCTCTAGTATTTTCATGTTCTTGTTAGTATTCTCTTTAGAAGTCCTGTTTTTGACATGAAAATTTTGATCGCTGGATTTTTACTCCCAATTAACTCCCAACTATCATTTCTCCTCTAATAATTAGATGACTGTGATCTACTCACATTTTTTTTTTCTTTCAATGTCTAATGAAAGTGTTGGCAAATTTCCTGTGTCAAAATAAAAGCCAGTTATTTTCACAGTAATGGATCGGAAAGAGATAATAAAGCCATTGTTGATGGTCTATGGCCACAGGAGGAGCAGGAAATAAATCTTTTATTTTCTCTTCTCCTCCTGCAGCTGAAATTGATCACATCATCATCAATCTGCTTGGTGATTGTGTGCAAGTCTTTTTGAAAGCCTCAATTTGATTTATGCATAAGAAGACTAATATAATTGTTTTAAAGGGCTATTGTGAATTAACCTAAGTTTAAGGAGATTAAAATTAGAATGTAAAAGGGTACACTATGTCGTTGTCCAAGGCATAATTTTTAGAACTTTTATTGAAATCATTCAATTAAATTGGCCTAGGAATGCATTGATAAGATATATTAAGGAAAAGAACAATTATCATCAAAACTCTTAAAGTGATCTTTAATTGTTTCATCTTCAAAAGAACATAACTAGGAAAATTAACCACAAATCGATTTACCATTCATTTGTGCCCTCGACCATTGTTTCTCACTTAGGTACCCTTATAAGCTCGTTACTTTTTTTTCCCTTCTAACTTTTACTTTTATTTTATCATCATTTGTTGTCATCACGGTGTGTTTTACATTTGCTGATTAGTGTAACTGTCTTTTTAATCATGCCACACTGCCTTGCATGGAAACCGGTCAAAGTGGCATTTGCTCTGAAATTAAACAGATTCTCATTTTTTTCCTTCAGCTTTTAGTAAGGGGCAGAACAACACAAGAATATGATTAAAAGTGTTGACTCATTTTTTTAAAACCTTTCCTTTTATTGAAAAGTTGTAATGTTCCAGGAAGATTTCACCATTGTTCATAATTACTCCCTTAAATGGCTGAGATTAATACACAGTAGTGTGGAAAAAATCTGCTGGCGATGAAAACCTGACAGCTGTGTTTTACTTCAGTTACTCTGTTTATGATGTTTTGGAAGTGGGGGGTATTCTTGGTAAGTTTTGTGATTTCATCCTCTTGTAAAGTGATTGTGATAAAAACAGAAAAGAACGTTAAACCTATGCTCAAGTTGGACAATGTTCGTAACAGTGAAAAAGTCTAGCTGGGAGGTGGACACAGAGGTGAAACTTTAAAAACATACTGAAGCTTCTGTACAGTTTTAAACTGAATATAACCTAGTTTAAATTCTAATAAACCGCTGAAGTCAATAAATTATGGCTCTAAAATTTCACATTGTCCCTGCAATTAAGGTACTGATGCTTAGCTTTAGTTACACTTTTTAGACACTTTCCTTTTTCTTCTTTCTTAACCCCAACACATTATACCATCAATAAATTGAGAAGTGAAATAGAATAACACAATATTTACTTAGCTTTATTATCATTCAAACTGTCTTGGCTAAGAGCAGACGGACTTGATAAA
This sequence comes from Hystrix cristata, assembly GCA_004026905.1. Classification (NCBI taxonomy): domain Eukaryota; kingdom Metazoa; phylum Chordata; class Mammalia; order Rodentia; family Hystricidae; genus Hystrix; species Hystrix cristata. The sequence goes on from PVJO010005471.1 coordinate 30,300, forward strand.
ATGTCATTGTGATGGTTGATTGATTGTGTCAACTTGTAAGAGAAGCAATTCTACACCCTTGAGTGTAGAAGATCCACCCGAGGGGGGCTTGTTGCCTGGATGATATAAAAGGGAAATGAAAAAAGACAGATCTGCTTCAGTTTCTTCAGAGGAGCTCCACCTTCACTTTGGATGTAATCTCCTGGCTTCCAACACAGACTCTTCCAACTCAGACTCTGTATCTATCTGGCTCCAAATAGGAACTTGTACTGGATGCTGCAGGGCGCCCCAGGTCTTCGGCTGGATGCTTCAGAGCTCCAGTGTGCAGACGGACCCTCTGACCTCTTCCACGTCTGAATTTGTAGGAAGCCCTTGTAAGCCGATCTGTAAGCTCTTAGATATTCGTATATCTTGTATTATATCTGTTTCTCTAGTAAATATTGACTACTATAGTCACTTTCTAGCCCCAAACTTAGATAACAACAGAGTTTATCTTCAATAACTTCCTTGATTGAAAACCATGCATCTTTTCACACATTACATGGAGGTATTTCTTTTCCAGGGCTGCCGTAGCAAAGTACAGTACTTAAAAATGTGTATTTCAAACATAAGAAATGAGTTTTTTCATAAGTTTGAGGGACACAAGTCCAAAATCAAACTGTCAGCCTGAATAGTTACTTCTGAGGGGCTAGGCTTCCCCAGGAAGTCCTGTCGGACACAGCGAGAAACCTGTCCCTCAATTCCTTGGTCCTAGGTTCTTTGTGCCCTCGATGAAAGAATTCAGTCAAGGCAGTAGGCAAGCATGCAATAGGTGGAATTTATTGTGAAGTGGAGAGGTACCGCTTCGAGTGAAAAGGTGGGCAGTGCCACAAAGACATGCTCTTGAGGCAGGAAAGCCCCGGGGCGCAAGACTCTAGATTCTGACTAGGAGTCCTAAAATCCTTCCCCAGCTCTTAGGGTTAGGGTTTTAGAAATGGTAATGAGACTGGTAGTGGCTGTCCCAGCCTGTCCCTAGTGGCACACCTTTGTAATCAAACTCCCTGCCCCTTCTTCTGTAATCCGTGGACTAGAGATTTAGCCCACACTTCCTGCTTCTATAATTCCACCTACACATTGCCTTAGCCACCACCGAACTTCTGAGAAACCAAAACCTAATTGCCTGCATCAACCCCAAGATTTCTTTGTTTGGCCCCGGGTTTTCAGAGTGCAAACTCTCCTGGGTCCGTCGACATGAATAAACCTGAGTTCTCCAATTCTCAGAGTGGCACTTGGTCTCTCGCGGTGCTGTGACACTGAGCTGTTTCACTTTACAGCAACAGGCTAAGTGAGAGTTTGTGTATTTTCTTAGGCACAAAAGAATTTCTCTTGGAGTTCAAGGAACTACTATAATCATTTTTATCTATGTTTTACATGGAAGTTATTCTGAATTTGCAAAATATCTCCGTATCCTTTTTAGAGAGTCATTGTTTTCTCAGGGGCTTTAATCATGTAAGAAACTTACTAACAAATTTATGCAAGATAAATTCTTAATTTAAACCAAGAGGCAGTCCAAGGCAGGAAAGTCTAGAGAGCATTTTCTTTCCCTATGCACTGGGCTCTGTAGGCTATGATAGCCATGAATGCCGTATGCTTTGTTTAGGAACGAGAAGGCCAGATGCCCAGATACCAGAGAGACTGTGAACAATACATAACCTCAAAATGGCACTGTGCTATGTGGGACCACTTTAAACCTGAGACCCAATAAAAACTTATAATGCATCATACATTTGTTATGGGGAAAATAACTCCGAAACTGTTAGATGTCAGATATGCCGAGTTCATGGTCTCAAAACACTGAGGAATGAAGTTGTGAACTAATGGAGGAAGTTAGGAGAGTTTTATTGAAAAGAAAAAGGAGAACAGCTCCTGGATTTCCAGGAGAGTTCCTGAATGGGTGGGTGTCAAGGGTAATTTATACAGCAAAAGCACAACAAGGTTACAACATGAGTCAAACTACAACCAACGTATAAGAGTACAAGTATAGTCACTTAGCTAATATTGATCCAAGAGGGACACGAGTCGCTTGGCAAGGGGGTATGGACAGGAAAAAAAAAATTAATCCCTGGAAAGGGAGGGATGCATGTGTCCAGGTGTTCCGGTCACCTCTTATGCATCTGATGTCTGTGTGGGCCCACTGGACCAGGTGGTGCCAAATACAGTATAGTCTCAAGTTGCTAGTTACCCCTCAGGAATTTTGCAGGTCTGCATATTAGGCTCCACCTTGCATTCTGGCCCTTTTCAGGTTTGCTCTTGGCCTCTGTTTTGATGCGTCTTCATCTTCTGTGCTAACTACTTTGAGGACACAATCTGCACATTAAGTCTGTCTAACTTAGCTGCGTGTAATACACTGCAGTCTGTTTCTTTACTTAACTGGCAATATGTACTATTTTGGACCTTTCTCCCTTTTGCCCTCAGGCCAAGCTAATGACCACCTACCTACCCTACCATGAGGAGGGTTTGTTCCATGTCTTTTTCATAGCTCCTGGTGATTTTCTGGAAATCTTTCCTCTTCTCTGGCTTCTGTATCTCTCACTTCCCTGCCTCCATCTTTCCATAGATTCTCATTATTTTATGTGTATGTCTATCTTTATGTCTGAATTCCCCCTTCAGTGAGAACACTGGCCATGTTAAATTAATCCCACTACATAAAAATTGTACTATCCAACTTGAACAGGAAAAATTCCTTTATTCGAAGACTATTGCTAGAGAGTTCAAGATTATTACAATAAGGGACAGATTAAACACAATCTGCTGAACGAAATGGCATGAGAATGTTTAAACTCTAGTTTAAACTAGTGAGAAATTGCTAAAGGTTAATTACTGTGATTAAGCTTTCTGTGTTTGGTAATTTTGCTTATTGAAGCTAGGCTTCTGTCCTCCAATTAAAAACTAGGAGACAAAGGCTTTAAATTTCTTGATGTTTGCGTATCAAAGCATAGCTCCCTGGTCCTAGAGAAAGACATTCCAGAAGTATAAAAACAAGTAAGAGGATGAGAAAATAGGTATTTGTCACAGCAATAGAAAAATATATTTACAATTGCAATTTTTCCAGTGTAAATGCTGTAAGAAAGGAAGGCTAGGGGCCTAGGACCTGGAAGAACCTTGTCTAAAGTTAGTCTCCCCAGTTAGGCCTTCTTAGTCAGAGCCCAACTTAATAATATTTCAGTTTGATTTTCTATTTTCAACTTTAGGCACATTTCTGAAGCATTTGTGTTAGAACTTCAACATATTTTTTTATTGGTGAGATGTAATTCTACTCATAAAACCTAGGTATGTAATTTGCTAACATGTGAAAAAGAAAAAGTATTTCTAAAATATTTCAAATTCTTAAAATAACGTTTGTTTGTATCAATAGATAAGAATTGGGAAACTTTTGCAAAAGAAAGAATTAAATCGAAGCATCAAACTATTTTTGTTGTCCTCTAATGTAATTAAATACTTTTATGAAAAGAGTAATAATTGTACAATAGTGACAAGTGAGTTAAATGTTTAGCCATCGTAATAACTTACACAACACAATTAAATAGAAAACAATTATAAATCTATTCACAAAAACCTAAAATCCCAAGTGTATTATTAAGATAATATACAAGAAATAGTTCTATATTTACTTTAGGGAAAATTTTCAAAATGCTCAAATCTAACCAAAATAAATACAATTATTATTTATTAAATTGTTAGTATTGTAAAAAATCATTTAAATTTAAACCTTATTTATGAGATATCTAAATTCTTCCCTTAAAAATTCTGGTTCAGTCTTTTTGTGTGTGAGATTGAAATCTGTATGTTTATCATACACCATATGAATATTATGAGGATACTTTGTTCAACATAAATTCCAAAGCTTTATTAAAGTAATGTTTAAAAGGAAGCTTCTATTAGTAGAAGTCTTATTCTTCAAAAGTATCATGAATTAGCAAATATTGTTAGAACTAGCCATGTAATTTGTAAAATATTTATTTTTTGCAATGCAATATCACATGAAATCTGTGAGATAATTATGGTCTTTGAGATTCATTTTTGATGTTTTATATTGCTAAATATAACTTTTGAATGATCTTTTCTATCTAATGTATGTATTCTGCACTTACATTAAGCACCAAAGCTCAAATTTTGTCAGCTTTTTCCATCAATGGTGTCCACATTGTTTGGTAGATAATTAAGTACTAACAGCTTTCCAGATATAGAAGTACAAAGTAGGAATGATATCTGTCTTATATCTGCACCCATAATTCTAGCTTAAATGCTATAAAAAACTATTATCAGAATAATATATTTTTGGATTTATCTTGGAGACTGTGTTACTACCCGTATGTAGAGTAAAACATCCATCCCATTAAGTTGAGATGATTCTCTGGATCAGACTCAAGACACCCATCTCTCAGCTCAGAATGTGGACTCGAGTTGGCAAACTGTGTTTGGAAAAAACACTGAGGCATTCTTTCTTAATTGGTGGTCTTGGTATTGCTTAGAGAGTAGATTCACTGTGAAAGCAAAAAGATTTGGCCATATGGAGATGAGCTGAAAAGCAAGAAATAAGGAAAAATAAATAAAACTAGAATCCTGCTGAACAGTTCTAATCTGGAGCCCCAGAAAGTTAAGCATATTATTTTCTGAAGTTTCAAAGCAAAAAATAGTGTTGCACACACATTCAAAGTTATATGTACAACATTTTCTGTAATAACTAAAATTATCATTACATTGAGAATTTTGTGCTGATATACACAAAGCAATAAAGTATTCAAATGAATACTGAAGGAAAAACTACCTTAATATCAATAAAAGCCTCAATATTAAATTAAGTAGCTTACTTAAAGTAAGAAGACAATAAAGAAATATACCATTTCCCTACACAATTTAAATTTCATTTAGCGTACTAAATATTTATTTGATTAATAATATTTCTAATGAATTTATCGTACTTTACCCTCATTTTTAGTCTGAAAATTAAGTCAGATATTTCCTAAAATGTAGATAGCCTAACATAGACTTCATTAGTACTAATAGCAAATACATCTTACTTATCTTGTAAAATACATTGTTTTAAAGACTTGCCTATGTTATAGTGTCTAAACTTTAGTATTTCATATAGACTTTTATAAATGAAAATTTAGCATATGGATACTAGAAAAATCTTTCTGAAGGTCAAATATGTAGCTAATATCTTATACAAGATTCATAGTTAGGTGGTCTGTGTTTTGTGGCTGGGGTCTTCAGACTTAGTATGTGATTTCTAAGGTTCATGATTATACACCCAAAACAAACTATACAATTTCCTTTTTGAGCTACTTCAATTGTGTCTGAAGCAATCTAGTGTTAGGCTTCCTTTTTGGACTCTAGGAACTTATTTTAAAATTATCCTTTTTTCTTCAAAGATAGACTCATTGTTCAAAATTTTTGTTCAGTTTCCATATTTGTGTAGTTTCCTGGTTTCTTTTGTGAACACCAATGTGATAAGATGCATGTGCTAATTTCATTCCTTTTCTTCTGCTTCTTAAGACTTGCTTAATGACCTAGAGTGTGGCCTATTTTGGAGAATGTTTCTGAGCTTCTGAAGAGTGTTTGTGTCCACGGTTGTCCGAGAGAACACTGTATAGAGGTTCTACTAGTCTGTTTCATCTATGGTGCAGTTTAACTCTGATGTTTATCTGATGACGTTTCGGTCTGCTTGACCTATGTATACAAGAGAGTGGGATTTTCAGTCACTCACTATAAATTTTTTAAGGTTTATCAAAGCCTCTATGCAGGATAGTTTTTTTTAATTAATTGGGAACACCAATACAAGATCCATATATAGTTGATGGATCTTATATTATCTTCTTGATGGAGCATTCTCCTTATCAATATGTAGTGACTTTCATTGCCTCTTTTAATTTTATTTATTTTTTATTCCTTTTTGTAGAACATTACATATTTTAGTTTGAAAGATCATTACATATTAGTTTGTAGATCATTACATATTTTAGTGCAAAACATTATGAATAGAAATGCATTTAATACACCTAGTCCACTGAGCCTCATGGTTTAGCAACACAGAACACTGTAGAATGTGTTGTTTATTCCCATAATAATATGGCTGCCTGGGAGCTGGCCAAACACAACCTATCACTGGTCAGGAAAAAGATAAAAAATCAAAGTAAGATTTTTTAATTAAATGTGTACAAGTATAGCATATTTTGACTTTGAAATAGTGTAGAAGAGTACCTTTTCCCCCAGAGCCTCACCAGCCTTTGTTATTATTTGATTTCTTGATGATGACCATTATTTCTGAGATAAGAAGGAATCTCAATATTGTTTTAATTTTCATTTCTCTATGGCCAGTGATATTGCACATTTTTTAGGGTATTTATTGGCCATTTATACTTCTTTTATGAAGTGTCTATTCATTTCACTTTCCATTTTTATTTTTTGGGGGCGTCTAATTATTTTGAGTTCTCTTTGTATTTTAGATATTAGTCCTCTGTCTGAGGAATAGCTAGCAATCTTTTTCCTTAGTCTGTAGGTTTTCTTTTCACTCTGCTGTTCATTGCTTTCCTGTTGTAAAAACTTTCTAATTTAAAGTGATCCGACTTGTTGATTCTTGGTGTTATTTCCTTTGCAACCAGGGTTCTGTTCAGAAAGTCCTTACCTACGTCTATGGCTTCATGAATTTCTGCAATCTCATCTTCCAGCAAGTTAAGTATTACTATTCTAACATTAGTTTGTTGATCCATTTTGATTTTATTTTAGTACATGGTGAGAGAGATAAATCTCGTATAAATCTTCTGCATGTGGATAGCCAGTATTCTCAGCACTATTTATTAAAGATGGTATCTTTCTTCCAGTGTATGTTCTGGGGACTATTTTTCAAAGATCAAATAGTTTATTGTGGTTGGGGTTGTTTCTGCAACCTCTATTCTGTTCCACTGATATTCATGCTTGTTTTTGTATAAGTATCATGCTGTTTTATAACTGTAACTTAGTAATATAACATCTAGTCTGGGATTGTGGTGGCTCCTGCTATGCTTTTCATATACAAACTCCCCAAAAGAAATGCAAACTTGGGCTGGGGTTTAGCTCAGTGCTTAGAGTGTTTGCCTTGCAAGCATGAGGCCCTGAGTTCGATTCCTGGTACCCCCCCAAAAATGCAAACTTTACATATTACAAACGAACATATACTGATTAAAAAAAAGTTGAAAAATTGAAAGTCAACCCATCATAAATTGAAAACTGACTGTATAGGTAAGGCCTTACCATACATAATTCATTTCTTTTCACTAAGATAAACCAACATTAAAATATATTATGATATTTGTTTGGTGACATTATGAAAACTTTGCATTTAACTACAAAATATTTTGTATCATATTTTCTACATATTTAATTTTTACATCTTTACCATAACTACACTTTTGTGTTTTCACTATACAAATATGATTAAATCTTAGTCTTATAATGCAACTATTTTCTTCAAAAGAAAATAAGTAGCCCCATTTTGTAAATTCCCTGTTTCTGTGCTTCCCTTGAAAGCACTTTTCAGACTTACTGATTCTATTGATCGCCCTCCAATGCCTAATTCATTGGTACTTTTTTTTATCCTTCAGATCCTTTTATTTTGGGGGGAGGTTACTGGGGTTTGAACTCAGGGCCTTGAGCTTGCGAGGCAAATGCTCTACCATGTGAGCTAAATCACTAAATCCCTAACCCCTTCCTTCAAATCCTTTTGGGAATCTCCTCTTATAAAACCTGTGGTGTGTGATTACTTCAGCCTCTGAGTACTGCAATCTTCAGGATATAGGTTACAAATAAATCCCAACAAGTTAATATAATTTTATCCTTTTGATTCCAACTTGAAAAAATCAACAGAATCAACATGGGAGAAGTATTATAATTTATATAACTCAAGTCAGCTCTAAATTATGTTAAAAATTTAATTGCAAGTGAAGGTATAGGAGAAAAGCAGTGACAGGAAAAAGTTACATTGTTCTTAGCCAAATATTCAAATCCTTTTTAGAATGACTCAAATCTTCCTTTTTAATTTTACTCAAAATTACTGTCATTTAAAAAAGTAATGATAACACCTGGAAGCTATGGTTTGCATCAATACACACACATATTTCTAATTATCCCCTTTTAAATAAAAATTGTTAAATTCTAAATATATAACATTTAAAAACAGCATTTCCGTAATATTTTATTGCTTTTATAGGAGAAATGAAATGTAATGAGAGAAATGTTACTTAAATTTTGCATTTTTTCTGTTTCTGTTTATTGCATTTTGTAGTTAAAATTCTACTGCTTTGATCTTCAGCAAATATGGATAACACTTGACTAATCTATTTCTCTATTCATTTTTTAAAAATGTTTAAAATTACTGTTTTTATCTCCCAGACCTCTATGGAGTATCGTCTATGAAAGATGTAATATTTCTTCTGTCTACTTTATTAATTATACTAGCGTATCTTGTAAGAGAGCTAGTTTTCATAGTAGAATATTTTAACATGTTGACTTCAGGATAAAAAGAAAGATGAGCTATATAAGCTATTTTTCTCTTTTGAGAAAGGTATCTATCATCAATAAAATTTAAGCAATCTACCCAAAGGCCATAAATGTGTGACTTTAGTGAGGCTCATGATACCTAAATTATTTTTCTCTGTTTAAATTACTAGTATTGTCCCAGAATTTTAAATTTTATTTCAAGACAACATCTTTATTGGGTTGAGGTATTAATATAGAATTCAGATAACATATTCTAGGCATATTTTTAATATTTAATAACACTTTAGTATTGGCAATATCATTATATAACATGTAATATGGATTTACTACCATATATAATTTCATATATATATATATGAGATGAATGAATCAAGTGTTTTTTGAATATGTAAAATAAATATAAAATTACTATATGTTCTCTAAATGAGCATAGTTTTAAGAATGAAATAATGATAACAGAAAAGCTTTACTTCTGGCCTCAAAAGTTTCAAATACTTCCCATTTTTCTCATATCTCATTCACATTTCTTTCTTGTCCCTCCTTGATTAGTTCTTCCCCCATTTCTGACCTCTACTCTGAATTTTAGCATGTACTGGAAGTTAATCCTAATCTCATCTCTTTTCTCAATTAGACACTAACTCCTTCAGGAACCACCTCTCTGCATTCCAGAATCCTACCTGTCTGGCTGGGATGTTGAAGCTCATCATAAACACAACCTGTATGGCTTGCTTTCCCAGAATCTCCTAACAGAGCAAATGGCACTGCCATTTGTCAAGCTGCTCACGCTTCAAAACCTAGACTAATTCTGTCTCCTCTCTTTTCCTTATATTCCAATATAGGCTATAATGAATTCTACGGGATGGAATTTCAAACTGAAGTTGAAACCTAATCCACTCTCTACATGTTATAACCTACCATCTTCCTCTGAGTTATAACATTTTCCATGCAAATGTGCATAGGGCATTTAATTGGCTTTCATGCTCACATTCCTGGTTCATTTCAGTGCATTTTCACACATCAACTAAAGGACATCTTTAAAAATGTCAGTTAGTCTATCAGCCTAGTTACCCATCAATTGATATGAACCAAGAAAACATGGTTTATATATACAATGGAATACTACACAGTCTTAAAGATGGAAATTATGCCTTTTGCAGGAAAATGATGGACTTTAAGTCATCATGTTAAACAAAATAAGCCAGACTCAAAGAAAAAGTAGTGGATTTTTTCTCATAGGTGCAGAATCTAGAGAAAAACAGACAAGTCAAAAGTAGAAGGCACTCTATCAGACAAGTAGAAAGGGATAAGACGGTAGAGGAAGAGTATGGTGAGGGAGGTCGATGGGAGCATACATAGGATCAAAGTATGTTCACGTGTTTGAAAATGTCACTATGCATACTAATAACAAATTTCCAATTAGATAAGATTATTTTCTTCCTCACAACAGCCTCCTAAGCTTCATCAGGGTCCTTACACTTCAACTGCTGGAAATGGATGTTCAGGATGATCTCTTGTGTTCTTTCTTACCTTGTATCACATCTCTCAACTCCGTCCTCTTCAGAGGTATCTTCCCTCATCACCTCACAATTTGATACTAGTTTTTACCTTCTTAGCGATGGTAATATCCACAGTCCTCTAAAATACAGCGCATACGATAGGAGAAAGAGTGTTGAATGAAAAGGATTAAATGAATATCATTAGCATAGTGGAACTGAATTCATATATGGAAAAAAATAGATCAAAAGAATGTAGGATGACTTTAATAATTTCCTAGCATACATTTATTGTGTATAAAGCCACAGGTATTTAACCTCATGCATTGGGCATTGAATTGGCAAATGTTCCTGGCACACACACACTCAATGTCCCCAAAGAATGAATGATAATGATAAAATTTTACTCAAAATATGTTTTCCTTGTTATAGTCATCCTATATACATGAATCACACAGATTCACACATGAATCATACAGATTTAAATTCAGTGCATGTATTGTTCCAAAGGGTCATGACTTTGAGATTCAGTTTTCTTGAAATTGTTTCTACAATTTCCATGTGGAGTATTTCAGCCTCCTTCTGAGTTTTGGGTTTTTAAACACTTCTACAATAGTAAACCTTTTTCTAGTTCGAAGCTTTTATTCCTTCTGTTGGTTTGCTGTTATCATTATCATGAAAACTTGAAAACAAAAATATATTCAAAAGACTTCAGGATAGCTGATTTTACTTTATTTGTTATTATATCTGGAAATAATTTGCCTCTTAGTTAGAAAGATAAAATTTTCCATAAATTTCGTGTCAAATTTTATTTTTGCTATGAAAATTTGGATTGTAAGTCAGGTCACTTCAGCCAAATAAATGGTGTATTAGGGTACCTTTGTGTACCTTCATCCACGGTTTCATTTCCAGGAGCTTCATTATTTACGGTAAACCATAGTCTGGGATTACATGGGAAATTCCTGAAAGAAACAATTCATAAGTTTCAAAAAACTTTTATTATGGTATACACTATTGATGTTTTAATTCTATTTCATTATTATTGCAATTATTTCTTTACTATGCCTTATTTATAAATAATGCTCTATCATAGGTATGTACAGATAAGAAAACATAGTATACTTACAGTGTTTTATAAATCCACTTTTACACATATTCACTGAAAGATTTGAAATATATCTCTCATGGACACCGAGACACTATACTAGATATAACAACTGGATTTTTCTAATATATTCACAAACTAGTCAAGGTATTATGAAAGAAAGATCTAAAAATGATACACAACTTATCTGTATCTATCAGTCTATCAATGTATTGTACCTATCCAATTCGAATAAAAATTCACACAATGCTAATAATTATATTTACATACTAAATGATCATTCTATTAGGTAACAATGAGCACCTTAATATGTAGCTGCTATTTTAAAAATATATTTGCATGTATGAATCCATTCTATTCTTCCAAAAGTAGAATTTATTGATAAGGAGTCTGAGGTAGAAAAACAAGGTCAAGTTCATACACACAGAAAGTGACAGAGATGAGATTGATCATCCCACATGTTATTTCCAAAGGCAAAATTATTTCTCACAATTTAAATCGATCAAGAAGCCTAGAATATTCTCTTTCATGAAATATATTAAGTATGTTTTGCAACTATCAAAAGGGTCTTACTAATTAAGCAATAAAGATTTACTGGCTATGAAAATATTTTTTCCATAAAATTTTCCAAATACATATGATTCCAAATATGTTTTTACTAATTATGACTTACAAACATCTGACTTAGGTCAAATACATTCAACAAATCTGGGAAATGCTTTTAATTATGGCAAAACATTTCATGAGGCAACATGTGCAGGATATTTTTTCTTCTTCTTAAAAAATGTCAGGGTTGAGGATTTAGATCAGTGGTGGAATGCTTGCCTGGCAAGCACAAGGCCCTGAGTTCAGTACCCAGCACCCCTGCTCCCCACAAAATGTAGTTACTTGTGCAATAAGAGTGCTTCAAAGTTTCTGAAAACAACATGAACAGAATTAAGTGGTAAAAGAGACCGATAAAAGTAATGATGATACATTTCATATAATTTCTTTCAATAATTTATATTATGACAAATTAATATTAGAAAGAAGATTTCATGTAAGAGAATTTTAGAAGATACTTCAGAGTTAACATTTAGAGATGATGACAAGTACAAGTTACAGAATACACAATTCTTTTTCTTGTACAGAATGGTACTCAATATAAAACCACATGTTGGGTAATAATAAAACTTACTAAATGTTAAAGCACTGAAATATAACTCTTGGTGCTTTGATCACAACTTAGTTAAATTGTATGTCAATAGCAATAATATATCTAGTATGTCATGTTTAATATATTCTGTATTAAACAACATGGATCTATTTAAATAGTCCATTAAAATAAAATACCTTAGAAATTAGGAAAAATCTAAATTTAATAATGCAAGTACAATCTCTTTGATTTTGTGCAACATGGCTAAAATATCTGTCAGACAGAATTCTAATACATAGTTTTACAGTGGAAAAAGGAACCATTTAATAAAATGATGTTTCTACTTTAAGAAAATAAAATTAAAAGAGAATATAGTTCATAATAAATATATGGAAAAGAAAAAGAGTCACATACATCAGTAAAAAATGAAATGGGGGGCTGGGAACGTAACACAGTGGTTAGAGTGTTTGCCTTGCAAGCACAAGGCCTTGAGTTCGATCAGCACCAAAAAAAAAAAAAAAAAAAAAAAAAAAAAAAAAAAAAAAAAAAAAAAAAAAAAAAAAAAAAAAAAAAAAAAAAAAAAAAAAAAAAAAAAAAAAAAAAGAAATAAGAGATAAAAAACTAAAGAGGAAAAACAGAACATGGCAAAGGTAGTTATATGAAAAGTTTAATAAGATTGCTCAACCCTTACAAGCTTATAATATCAGTAAACAAAGGAAGTATACACACACACAATTACCAATAGTAGGAATGAATAAATGAATGAATGAACAGACATCGTTACAAATCCTTTGAACGTTAAAGCAATAGTAATAATGGAGATGTATCAACAACAAAGTTATTATTAAATCATTATACATGATAAATCACTGTACATAGAACATTCCACAAAATCTGCAGAACAATTTCAGAAAGTTCAGAGAAACAATGTAGCAAAACATACTAAACTAAATCTCCTTAGACCTAGAAGGAAATTTTACACATCACAATGTTTTTCCAGATCTATTGTAAACGAAGTAAGAATATTTATCCACTTATTTTTGAGGCTGGCATGTCCTCAATAGCCAAATGATACAGATGTCACAGGGTATCAGAGTGCCTGAGGGGCACCGTAAAGTATTCCTGTGAGTTCCTTGGGTCCACAGTCAGCCGCAGACGATGCTTCTGGTGTTCCTGACTTTTCAACCGATCATTTGGCCCTGACTTGACTCTGCAGTACTGAGCAGTCTCAACTTTCAGCCCACAGTTTCACACAGCCCTAATCACATTTGTCTCTGGCAAAGAGACATAAGTGGAGCTGTTAGAGATTCTAGTCCCCAGAGAGATGACCATACCTGCTGCCTAGACTGAATGCTGGAGCCCCAAAAGCTGTGGTGATAGTCCAGTTCTAGAAGTGTCTGTGCACCCAACTGGAGAAGAGGGCCAAACAGGAGGCCAAAGGAGTGTGGGATGCTGTGCAAAAACATGGTAAAGATCCACCTAAGATATGATCTGAGAGTACCTCAAGCTGATCAGAATTTCTCACTTCCTGTCCAGGAAGGTCCAGAAAGGATGCATAAAGTTGAATCAGATTAGGTTGCCGAGAAATCTGAGGTGTATCTGACTGGTAGCTGACCCGAAAGAAGCCCCTTGGGATCACACACCCCTAACACCTACCCAAAGGGCAAACAAGAATGTGTTCCTCTCCTTTGCTTCTATAGCTACTGGTGATCTCCTCTACTAAATTTTCAAAGAATTGACCAAAGCAGTACAAAAACTCACAAAAATGAAACAATACATATGAATAACTATCTTTAAAACAGGTACAAAAGTTTTCAATGAAATCACACACACATACACACACAAGCATGCACATACCCACGTATATATATATTGACCTAATAAAACAAAAGAAAATTAAGTATAAAATAATTTCAATATGTGAAAGAAAAATATTCACACTATTTAAAATTTAGCCATCCTTTTTAAAAATCATACAACTGGAAGCAGAATAAAAACATTTCAAAGTGATAAAAGTTATTCTTGAAAAACCTACAGCTAACATCATATTTAACAGTAAAAGCCTGAACTCTTTAAGATTTTCAACAAGGCAAGATGTTCAACTCTAAAATCAAGCATCCCCAAACCATATAATAATTTATACAAAGAAACACTGAGAAAAATCTATAAATATATTATAAAATTAAAATGCGATCTCAGCAAGTTCCTAAAATACAAGGTTTATATACACTAAGTAATTTCTTTTTTGAATTTCAGGAAAAGTTAGAATACAGAATTCAAATAAACACATCATTTGCAGAAAGGTCACAAAATATAAGAAATAACAAAAATGACTTTGTCAGTTATAAAACATTGTTACTAATCTGAAAAATTAAAAATTGTTTATTTAACTAAGTTTGTAGATTGGGAGACTTTTGAGGCAGTTGAGGTGCAGAGCAACTGGATTGGCTCTGGAATCAGCACAGAGGATTGGTAGAACACTCACCAGCTTATCTGGGTAGGTCACGAAGCTGTGCCCTTCTGGTCAATGCCTGGTCACTCATTGCTTCCTCTCACACATGTTTTCCCCACTTTGCTTTCTATTCATCATGAATTAAGCAACTTTATTCCAAAAAATCTTTCTGGAATTATGTTTCTCCCTTAGAGCCAGTTAACCATGGAACAAATTCCAGAAATACTCAGCCAAATTATACCTCTACTCCTTAAGTTGGGGGTGGCTCATATAGATCTTAGAATGGGAAAAGCTAACTAAAATAGGAAAAAAAAAATGGTACCAGTAGTGGGGCCATTTCTCTGACTATACCTGACATGTGATTCAAAAGCCTTTGGAAGAGTTTCCTAGAGGATTTCTGAAAGGTTTGGAGATGTGGGCCAGAGAAGACCTAGAATGCTGAAAACAGCCCGGTGGATGGTTCTGTTTGGAGTTCAGATGACCAGAATCCTGACAGGAATGTGGACAAGAGAGACCACACTCAGGAGGATTTCATCTGAGAACAAAGATTCCATTAAGTAAGGCTGGAAGCAACATGTGTTACTTTCCGGCAATTTTTTTTTGCCACATTTCAACCTATGTTAAGAGACTTCAAAGGAGAGTGAGATTAAGGATTATCGAGTAGTTGATTTGGAGGAAGAAATTTCCAGTTAGCCCAATATTAGCAATGTAGCATGAGTACTGCTGTCTGTTTTTATCAAGATTTATTGCGCGCGCAAATTGGGGCAAAAATCACAGCAGAAAATTTTGTAGAACTTGGGACAGGAGGAACATGTGTAAAGTTGGGATCAAAATGGGTATGATTGCTGAGGAGATCAGTGGAATTAAAAAGAAACCAGATACTTTGTACAGGGATTAGAAGAAAGATGTCTTGAGGGAATTTCAGGTATCACTGCTCCCATCAGAGACTCAGAGGAACAAAAGTGTAAACCTTTTATTTGAGGAAATAATCCCTGAGGCACCGTCTTGAGAAAGGCTGCCTAGAGAATTCACTCCTCAATATTTATTTCACCCTGCTCATTCATACAAACATGTCGTGCCTGTTGCTGCCATGATACGAACGGGCCTGGCTACTTCTGGGTCTGGCAGCACACATTAGGATCATCTGTGTGATGCTATTTTTACCTGCATGAAGAATGCAAGAGTTGTGTGGTCAGAGAGTCTTTGGCCAGGATTTTGAAGGAAAACCTAGGAAGCTGGGCAAGGAATACCTGAGAGGGTAGTAATTAAAGTTGTGGGAATGAAGATGATAACATACAGTGTCAGAGATGCTGGGAATAAGGAATGCATGCCACAGAAAGCTGCAGGCTGTGAGCAGAGCTTGCCCAAGAGGGAGGCTGTCAAAGCTGCAGCCAATTAAGGACATAGTAACAGAGCTACCGATCTCTTTGGGATTCACATCTCACCAACATGTGTACCGATTACTGAATACAGAGCTAATTTTTTCTCTGCTGGGTTTCCATTTTGATTTGGTTCATTTGTTTTTTATTTCTCTATGTATCCCTTTTGGAATGGGAATGTATAGCCTGTGCCACCATGTCTTATGATCATTTAACTTTTTTTCTTTTACTTTATAGAGATTCACAGCTAAGAGTTTGCTTTGAGTCTCAGAAGAAACTTTCATACAGACTTTTAAAAAGTGCTGAAATTGTTGAGACGAGGGGGAAAGGATTGCTGTAACCCCAGTTGCACGAATGTGGTGGTATTGCATAAGATTTATGAACTGGCTATCCTCTTTATGTGAAGATTATGTGTGGTTTAAGGACATATGTTTTGGTATGAACCTGACAAGGGTTCGGGTAGTACTTAGGTAGAGTGTTACCTCAATTGGCTTTAGGATCTGTTCAGGGACTGGTGGTACATACTACTAGGTGGGTCATGGAGGCAAGGCCTTGGGGTCTATAGCTGATCCCCTGCATCTTCTGCTCTGGCAGTGCTCCACTTCCTGGCTGCCATGAACTAACAGCTTTGCTCAACCATGCATTTACAGCATAAATCTTCTGCCTTGGAGTCAAAGACCATGGGCTGATTCCCCATAAAATATGAGCTGAATTAAACCTGTCATGTATTAGTTGTAAGTGTTGGGTATTGTGTCCCAGCAATGGGAAAACTAATTAATATGACTTTGTAAATTTATTGTAATCCTAATCAAAACCTCAGCCAAAAAAAAAATTTGTAAACTTCTTAAAATATACATAATTTATTGGAAATGCTAATTTTCTAGAATGGCCAAGAGCATTTTCATAAATGTATTAAAGTTTTGTAGACACTTAACTATCTCTTGTTAAGTTTTATTATGAAGGTAATCAAGGCAGTGTTGTTTTGGCATCAGCACATTTTATTGTACTAAAATTAAAATATATTTAAACTAAAATCTAAATTAAGAATGATTATTCCTTTTTGTGACAGACTCATTCTTCTCTTCTAGAAAGTAAACATTATTCATGTTTGAAGCATTAGAAATACTTTTCAGCTGAATTCCCTAAGCTTGGTGTAATAGGAAATATCTGGAGTTGTCCTTGAGTAGCCCATTACCCATCAATATATCCTGCTTTTCTAATAGACCACTGGAGATGAGAATAGAAATGATAGCGAGTGTACCCTTCCTTTCTTCTAACATTTATTAGTGGTTCATATTCCCTTCCATGCAGTTTTGTTTACCAGTCTCATACTGGTTGAACAAGGAAACAAATGGTTCTGATCGATGCAAGCTGCAGACAACATGAGGAGACTGCAAAGAGAGAAAATATTATTATAAAAGGAGTAACTTAATGTTTAAACTGCAAGCTGAATAGTATTCAACTCATTTTTTTTTTTTTTTTTTGCCTGGGACTATAGAAAATCTTTTCACTTTTTAATGGAAATATAAACTATTACTATAGTTTGGATTTTTATCATGATGAAGGCAAAACACTCAGTTTATTAGGACATAGAAAGTAGTTTTGTCAGCAAGGTACCAATTCATGAAATTGGCCTAATTTCAGTCCACATTTAACTATGTTCAAGTACAATTTAGGGTTTATGTCATTTTCCCAAACCTTAGAAACTGGTCCTTCAAACCACCAAATGTTGCTGCCACCAGATTGCTACAGAAAAGCTGTTTTGCCTCAGGTGTCCTCACACTGTCTTCATTGCACAGCGCAGGTTTTGACCATCTGGCACATGCTTCTAAATAGTGCCAATGCGTCATCTGTCACGTCGCACATCCCCGGAGGATATCTTGAATAATTGCTCATCTTAAGCAATAATAATGCCTCTTGAGGCCAAGAACAAGTTTTTTATATATCTGTACTGCCTCCAGCATTATCTAGGCATTCAAATTGAAAAATTAAGTAAGCATTCTACAGCAAGCTATTAACTACTGCTCAATATACCAGTAACCTCTAGATATGTAGGCCAGATACTATTAACCCAAACTGCAAGAGGCTCTCCCATGTTATTTTGTTTATGGACTCCATCCAAGAAAATTGATCTATTGCCCCTGGTGTGGAGATGAATTATGTAGAAATGTTTGGGCATCTTTGCATAAAAGTTTTCTCTTTCAAATACAGAGACTTCTTTTGGAGCACTGGTATTGCTCAGTAATGGGCACAACTTTGTTGAATTTTTTTTTTTTTTGGTGGCTTTGTTGAGTTTTAAGAGCAAAAATTAGACTGTGTACTGGTGCCAACGTATCCTGATTTTCTGTACCTAGCTTTCTTCTGTATAGTGAAGGAAACCATTAAATATAACTTCATGGAACCCTCCAAATGTACTATAAATTAAATACATTATAAAGAATGAAAAAAAAAATCTGTCAAACATGGATTCAGAGGATGGTTCTTTGCATACATTTCCTTACAATAGACTCTTAGAAAATAAACACATATCTCACCGTTGATGTGTGAGGACGTGTGTCATGTTTGAGAGACCAGTGGCTATTGCATTTTTTACTCCATTTTGTGCTACGGTTACTGAACACCTCAGTCTGAGTATTTGTAATGGACACACATATATTTCTTACAGTTCTAGAGCAGGGGAAGTCTAATATGAAGGCCTCATCATTGGGCAGTACCTTTCTCAGTGTCTGCATTACCATGTGGTAGAAGGCAGAGGAGCAAGAGAGGGCCCTTCACCCAAACCATTTTTATAATGGCATTAATGAGTTCATGATGATGAGGCCTTATGACTGCAATATTTCATATGACATTTCCATTCTCCCACACTGGGGACTGAATTTCAACATGAGAATGGGAAAGGACAAACATTCAAATCATAGCAAGCCATAAGTGGTCTTACCTAAAAGCTCTGACATGCTGATAGAAACTCATGTTAGATCATAACATATGTGTATATATGTATGCACATGTTGTGAGCATACACATATCCAAATATGAAAATATATATACATAGTTTCCTTTCCATGTATAAGTTTCACATTCGTGTGTTCAATCAACCAAATATCAGAAATACTCAGAAAAATAATTCTCATCCGTGCTAAACATGTATGGACCTACAGCTATTTACCTAACATTACCTTTGTATTAGATGTTATAAATAATATAAAGATACTGTGGAAGGATCTACATAGGTTATACACTAATACTGACCATCTGAAGGAACTGAGCTCCTACAGATATTGGAATACAACCAATTACCCGTGAATACTAAGAAATTATTTGTGGGCGTGGTAGTCCACACCCATAATCCTAGCACCCAGGAGGCTGTGGCAGGAAGATCACTGAGAGTTCAAGGCCAGTCTGGGCTACATAGTGAGTTCAAAGCCAGCCTGAACTACATTAGCAAGACCCTGTCTCGGGAAAAAAAAAAAAAAAAAAGACAAAAAGAAATTGTATACACACATATATTTTATTAAAATAT
Source organism: Hystrix cristata (assembly GCA_004026905.1). Lineage (NCBI taxonomy): Eukaryota > Metazoa > Chordata > Mammalia > Rodentia > Hystricidae > Hystrix > Hystrix cristata. The sequence continues at coordinate 49,880 of PVJO010005471.1, forward strand.
GTTTGCAATATATAATAAATATATTAATCATGGAGAATCAGTGGTGTACTTTAAAAAAGTATAACCAATTATTATTTCCCCAAATAGACTCCTATGTTTTTCTCCCTTTTTTTTTTTTTGTTTGTTTGTTTTGGTATTATTTTTTTTGGTGCCAGGGATCAAACTCAGGGGCTTGGGCTTGCTAGGCAAGCACTCTAACCACTGAGCTAAATCCCCAACCCCTTCCCCAGTGTTTTAAAACCAAGTAGTATTCAAAAATGTTATCCCCAAATCTTACACCCCAATATTGGAGTCAACATAAAACTGGGCAGACAAGCATTAAGAAAGAAGATCAGCTTCATGGGGTGGAATAATTAATGATAGAAGGATAAGATTTGAGAGAAATCATTGTTATTAGTGTCAAAACTTTTCACAGCTGTCTTTTTATGGAGCATAGAATAAATCCATTCCATAGAGCATGCTAATAAGACCTCACTGTTTTACCATCTGGATTCACCAAACATCCAGATGATCACAATGCTTTAATGGGGCACTTTGTGAAACTGAAGCAGTAATATTTTGTAGCCTTTCTTAATCATTCCAAATTATTATCAGGGATCAGTAGAACATATTTAATTTCAGAGTAATCACTCTAAGTACAACCATTTATAGTGCTTACTATAGACTTTCTATTAAGCAGACTTCACAGTCCTTTGAGAGAAATTTCTTTCATAGACCGTCAAACATTTAGGCAGCCATCACAATGAAGTTATACAGAGAGTGCTAAAATTGAAAATGATGAGGCTGAAAATTCCGTACATACATACATACATAGAAAGATGTATTCTTTTACTCACACCCAGATCCTCAAAATGTAATCAGAAATGTGGGGCAACTAAACAGTCTTCCATGTTTAATTAAAAATTATCATATGTATACATGTATATACAGTGATTACAATACACATACGCATACACACAGATTAATATTTCTATGCACAGTGGTGAGGAATTTTACAAAGCTATTAATTACATTTGTTTTTGAACTTTTGGGACTTGAACCCAGGGACTTTCGAATGCTAGAGAACTGCTCTACCATTAAGCTATGCTCTCAGAACCAACATATTTAATCTTTGTAAGTATAAAGATATAAAAATTTTAAGAACAAAAAAATGTATTTGAAATAATGAATTTGAATTATTTCAAATAATGAATTTGAAATAATGAATTTGAATTATTTCAAATAATGAATTTGAAATAATAACATTTAATAAAATGTTATTAAATTACTGTAGATGTCTGAAAGTTCAAATTTTAAATTTTTTCCATATATATATATATATTTCCCATACATATTTTTCCATATATATCTAGATAGATAGATAGATAGATAGATATAGGTAGATGTGCAAGTAAATCAAACACGTCTAAAGTCAGTGATATATTACAAATGTTATTGGCTAGATAAGCCTTGTTGTTACATCTGTACTTATGGTCATATACACAGAAAAACTTGACATTTCCGAAAAGTAGCTTATCTTAATAAAGAACGTGAGTTTTTCTTTTTTTTTTTTTCCTACTCTCATACAAAACTGTTCATTGTCACCTTTTGATAAGATCAAAGAAGCAATACTTCAAAATTTGGGCAGCAGCTATAAATGTATTAGGAAAAAAGCTCAAAACATCTTATATTAACTTTGGTTTAAAAGTCCTGTACTACTGTATTAGTTAGCTTTTCATCACTACAACCAAATGCCTGAGTCAGGTTAACTTTATAAAGAAATTAATGTAGCTCATACTTAGAGAGGTTCAAGCACACAATACTGTCCTGCCTTGGATCTAGTTAGGGTCTATCAGGGACATCATGTCACAGTGACGGCACTTGTGTACAGAAGAAAGTACATTTTGAAGTTTCGAGGGACAGAGAGACCTACACGTCCAGTTTTGGCTTTTATGACAACATCGGGGAATTCCAGGCAGCTCTCATGGCAGAATCAAAAGAACTGAAGGACTTTCTACAATTTTTCAAACTATCTATTCACTACTTTTATGTCTTCTTACATGCATGTAAGTATAATTATCTAATATATTTGCATGCCTAAATAAATCTACAAATAGAAATCTTATTGTTATACATACATCAGATCACATCAGGTACATTCAGGGTGAATGGCCATAGACTGTTAGATATTTATCACGTTATACTTATTTGGCACTTTGATTTTGCTTTTAAAATCTTTCTTAGCCCTAAAACATTGTGTGCCTTTTAAAAGCATAAGACTTGAAAAAAATATATAAAATTTTAGTAACAATGCATTTTTCTCTAAAATAGTTTTAAATTCATAAGTACAAATATAATTCTAAAAAATGGAAGAATAGAGAATGATAATTATTTCTCACTAAAATATGTTTCCAATTACTACCTAAAAACTGTGAAATTTCAAAATGGATATAATCCCATGCTATATTTTAAACAGTTATATTTTAAAATAAGCATAAAATGTATTATATGATTTTACTTATGTTCATCAATTATAAATTGCTCAAGGACAATGGGGAACTGTATGTAAAATTTTTAAATTACAGTTAAGCCACCAGAAGTTTAATTACAGAGAGCCCACTCACTAACATTGTGTTGTATTACAATGTTTGTAAATACCGTTTAAAGAATTTAATATACCTGAATGTAAGAGTTACAGCAAATACATAATTACTAAACAAAACAATTTTCAAATTAACATAACATTAATAAAATAATTGAGAGCAAATTTAATGTAAATATTAGCTATAATTCCAAGAATGTAATGTTACTTGACTCATTTTTATTATAATACATACACGCAAACCTTTTCTAATGGAGCTTATTTTATAAAAAATATAATTTTAACTGCCATTTTAAACATGATTTTACTGTTTCATATTTAATTCATATTAGTTACTGTATATTTTTCAATCATTATAAAGAATGAAATACTTTCGTATGCTAACTATAAGAATTGTTAATAATTCCGTCCATGTAAATTTAATTCTGGTTCCCGTTCTTCCATTTCTTGAGAATATTGCTTATAAAAGATATCAATTCCAGAAAATATTCATCATTTCTTTTTTGAAAATGTTTGTAAATACACTGTGTTATTTTTCTGTAAATGCAATCGCTGATTTTTTTCTTCTCATCTGTTTTTATTAGTGCACATTATACAGCTTAATGGTTTGCATTTTGATAGATCCGTACATGCATATAGTATATATGAATTGTTTTCCCACCACATCACTCCCTGGGCCTTCCTCATTTCAATGTTTATTTGGGGGCAGCAGTTTTCAATGTGTATAATAAATATTCATTATACCATTCCCAACCATCCCCTCCTTTTATTCCCCTTCTCTCGTAATAATCTCCCTTCTGTTTTCTTGTCGTTTTTAGATCCCACATATTAAAGAGAGCAACAGATACTTGTTGCATTTCACTTAACATGGTGATCTTCACATTCCTCTGCAGTCCTGAAAATGACAAAATTGTGTTCTTTTTAATAAATAATACTCCATTGTGAAAATATACAACGTTTTCCTCATTCATTCATCTGTGCTTGGCTATTGTGAATTGTGCCACAATAAACATGGCCATACAGATATCACTATTATATTCTGACTTTAACTCCTTGGCGTATATAACACAAGGAGTGGTATATTTGCACCAAATCATAGGTCTATTTTTAGTGAGTTGTTTTTGTTTTTGTTTTTGTTTTTAAGAACCTACATATGATTGTTTAGAGGCTGTACTAATTTACACTCCCAGCAGCAGTGTGGAAGGGTTCCTTTGCCCTGCATCCTCACCAGAAGCCTTTAATTTCCTTGGTTAGATTGATCTATGAGTATTTATTTTTTTGAGGCTTTTGTGAACAGAATTGTTTTTTCTGATTTCACACTCAACTGGTCCATTACTGGTGTAGAGGAAAATTGTTGTTTGAATAGGTTTACTTTATCCTACTTTTCTGCAGTCATTTATTAGGTCTAAAATACTTTTTCTTGCTATTTTCATCATAGTTTTTTTTTTATTAGTACATGTTTACAGTAAATAATGTTTACATTCTTTGTGTAGAGGCCTACAAGTGTGTAATACATCTCAGTTTCTTCTTTGATTCCCTTTTCCTCACTTCATTCTTCCTTCTCTCCATCTCTTGAGCTGCTTATTTCAGAAAGATCTACCTCCTTAATTCCTATCATCGATTTTACGTTTTGCTTAAAATACTTCTGATGGAGTTTTTAAAGTCTTCTAAATACAGTATTATATCATTTGCAAAGAAGGATCATTTGACTTCTCCCTTTTCTATTTATATCCCCATTTATATCCTTTTATTTCTGTCTTTAGCATAAATGTCCTCACCTTTTACTGATTATAAATACTTTCATTATCCCCCAAGATTGGTGTTGATCATGGGTTTGCCATATGTTTTATTTACTCTATGAAGAATGGTCCAGAAATAACCAGTTTCTTCAGTGCTTTTATCACGTGGAGATAGAGAATATTATTGAAGGGTTTTTTTTTTAATTCAATAGAATTAATTCTCAATTAAAAAAGAGAAAATCCTGTGATTTTCATACTTTATTCTATGAAGTGTATTAATTTTACTTATTTGCATATATTGAACTACCCTTATATTCTTGGAATGAAATCAGCTTGGTAATGGGGTGTGCTCTTTTTATTGTGTTGATGAATAAGGCTTGCAAGTATTTCTTTAAGGATTTCACATCTATATTCACCAAGGTCATTGTTTTATAGCTTTCTTTTTGGTTGTGTCTTGTCTAATTGTGGCGTCAGAGTGATGGTGGCCTCATAGAATGTGGAGAGAAGTATTTCTTCTCATTCTATTTCACAGAATAGTTTAAGGAACATTGGTATTAATTCTATTTTAAAGGCCTGGTAAAATTCAGTAGTAAACATGTCAGATCCTGGGCTTTTCTTCTTGGGAGATTTTTTATTACTGCTTCAATCTCTTTGCTTTTTATTGGCCTGTTTAGGTTTTTATCTCATCTTTGTTCAGTTTTGGTAGGGTGTATGTATCTAGAAATATATCCACATTTCAAATGGCTTATGTTTATTTTTTATTTTTATTAGTATATATTTGCAGTACATAATGATTACATTTATCATGGGGAGGGTGTACATGTGTATCACACATCTTAATTCTTTTTTAGTCCTCTTCCTTTCCCAATCCTCTCTGCTCCCTTTTTCTATATGTTCTAAATCATTTTTCTCAAAATGTTTCAGGATATAGCTTTTTAAAAGTTTCTCCTAATGCATTCTAAGAATTTCAGTGGTGTCTGCTGTAGCATCCCCCTTTTCTTCTCTAATTCAGTTAACGTGGGTTTTTTGATTAGTTTGGCTAGGGATCTCTCAATCTCGTTTATCTTTTCAAAGATCCAACTCTTTGCTTTATTGATTCTGTGAATTATTCTTTTAGTCTCTATCTTGATAATTTCAGTTCTGATCTTTATCATGTCTTTTCTTCTGTTAAGTTTGGTTTGTTTGTTCTTGTTTGTCTAGATCCTTTAGATGCATTATTAGATCATTTATTTGAGATCTTTCAGAATTATGATTCAGGCACTCATAGCTAAAACTTTCTTAGCATACCTTTCATGTACCAGAGATTCTGGTATGTTGTGTTTTCATTTTCATTGGTTCCAAGAAGTTTTTAAATATCTTTCATGTTTCAATGACACACTGATTCTTCAAAAATGAATTGCTTAATCTTCATATGTTTCTATAGTTTTTGAATTATTTCTGTTGATTTATAGCTTCATTATGATCTTCAAAATGGCAATTCTTTGTATTTGTCGAAATTTATGAACTAAAATTTTAGAGACTGTGAGTTGATGAGAATGTGTAATTTATAGTTGTTGAAAGGAATATTTTATAAAAATTCTGTGAAATCTATTGATCCAACGTGTACTTTAATTTTGATATTCTTTCGTTGATTGTCTGAAAAATTATACATTGGGGAGAGTTGCTTAGCAAAGTTACACAATATTATTGTATTGGGACCTATGTATTTTGTGTTAGCAGCAACCATGTATTATATATATGCTTACAATGGTTGTATAATCTTCTTGGAGTATTCCCTTTATCAACATATAGTGACTTTTATCTCTTTTAACCAGTTGTGTGTTGAAGTCAGCTTTGCTAAATATGAGTCCACCTAGTCCTGAAACTTTTAAGCTGTGTTTGCCTGGAATATTAATTGGTACACTTATGTTCCAGACATCTAAAACTAGTCTGGGCTGATTGTCACCCCTGGAATAATTTTTTTGATAAAATTTGTATACCACATTTTAAATATACATCTTTTTCCTACAACAGATTCTTTAAACTATTTGCACTGTAAAACTTTTGATAGTTTCTGGAATATTGTACTCAGTCAAAAGTTTCTACACATGTACACTGTATCAGCTTTTAAAACTGGAGTTCCTGGAATACCTTGTTTCTTGATACTTAAGAGATCTCACTCCAGTTTCACCACAATCCTCTTAATTATGGTGTCACATTCGTTAAATAAAAAAAAAAAAAGATGGAGAAAAAAGGAGATTTTTCTTCTCATTGTCTTGTAAGAATGTATGTATGTATTTACTACTGCTGGCAACTGAGCCCATGCATGACCTTCCCACTGAGCTCTATGGCCACCTTTTTTTTTTCTTTTTGTTTTGAGACAGGGTCTCACTGTTATGAAATTGCCCATGCTGGGCTGAAACTTATAATCCTCCTGCCTCAGCCCACCAGACTGCTGAGTTTCAGGTGTGTTCCATCACACCTGACTGAAAAGAGAGATTTACAATGTACATGTAGAGTGTTTTTTCAGAATATACTTACAACTTCGATTTACTTGGTGTATTACCTTCCTGATGCTCCATGTCTCTACTCCATAGCCACATCTCTCCTTGAAGCATTTCCTGTTTCCTCTATCACTTTTAAGGGTTCTTTTAAATATATTATCCCCACTTGAATAAACCAAGATCATCTCTCCATCTTGGGGTGAACTAATTATCAGACTTAATTATCTTTTCTATACGAACAAAGTTATTCACAAATTATGAGAAATTGCTTGCAGAATATGGTAAGATACAATTTAATTTTGAAAATACCTGATTACTGTTCATACACTAAGACACACAAGAACATATTACTTACATATGAAATGTATAATTGATATTATATTGCATAATAATATTTTACTTAAATTCATTTTAGTAAGTGTATAAAATAATGAAAACTAATCTTTATCAGTTTATATCAGCCAGTATTAATTTACTATATTTATAACATTACAATTAACATTATTATATAATTATAATTACATTGTTCACATATTACTATCATACATTATTTATATATTACTATTTACTATTCTAATAACAGCTATCTCTAATGAAATGTATCTATAATTGTAACATTTCAGTATATTGAAATTTAATCACTCATAATTTTGTAAATGTATTATATCTCTTACATCTGTCTTTTTTCCTATTTTTAAATTCAATAATTAAAAATTAACATTACAAGTGCATTAATTCATAGCTGAATATCAAAAATATGTAACAATACTGTAAGAGTTTATTCCATTTTTCAAGCTCAAAATATGTGCTATAAAACACTGTATTTTTTATTACTTCTTGTTTTCTAATTCATGGTAAATGATGTCAAAGCATCTTGAAACATAGCATGAATTACGCAGCTTTTAAGATTACAAAGATGTGAAGATAACTCTATTTGGCATTGATATGGTGCTTTCAGAATTTGTTAAGACAGCATAACCTGAAGTTCATTAGTTACATTGTTAATAAATGAGTATGTTCAAAAGTGAAAACAAAAATAAATAATACAGTTGCTTCCCAGAAGTAATGCAGACCATAAATATGAGAAAAGAATAGCATATATTGAGGGAAACCCAACTTGTATTATTTTCATTTTTGGTTTGTCGTTAGATTAATTATACTTGCTAATTATGTTGAGAGATAGTTTCAAATGTAAGCATCATTGCTAATTAGATATTTGTAGAATTTTAAACATAAAAGAGGTACTGTCTGATAACATAATGAGAAAAGACAAATAGGAAAACTTTCTAATTTTGTAGTTCTTTACATTGTGATTTTTCCAAATACTTGATTTCTCATCATGTAAGCATTCTACATATTTAACATGATACGAACTGAACTAGCAATAAAACTCTAGTAAGTGAAATTAAATATTATCTGAAAATGTTAGTGTGTTTCAAATTAGCTAGATCACTATACCTAGAAATTTGGTCAAACAGCCATCTAGATAATGCTTTGGAAGTTTTGTTTGTTTGTTTTTAGATAAGACTAACTTTTAAGTCAGCAGAACAGGAGTAAAGTGTATTATTATCTCTAATGCGGTGATCTCCATCTAATCTGCTAAATTCCCTGAGAGCTGAATTCCGCCTATGTAGAAAGACTTCTGCCTTGAGACTTCCATCGTGTTTTTTATTAGTATGTGTTTGAAGTACATGAAGTTTACACTCACCTTGGGAAGTAGGTGTATCTGTGTAACATAGCTTGTTGCTGCTTTTAATCCCCTTCCCTTCCCTCTTTGTATCTCTAAATTCCCTTTCTCCTTTTCCACTCTTATTATTGTTCTTAATTCGTGTTTATGGCATGCAGTGTTTACATTCATTGTTGGCATTTGGTACTGTATATGGCACGTGTGAACTTTTATTTCCCCTCCAACTCCTCCTGTTCTCTCCCAGACTCCTTCTCTGTCTACTCTCTATTTTACTGTTTATACTTTACCTTACTCAAATGAGAGATAACATGTGATGCTTAAACTTCAGTGTCTCACTTATTTCACCCAACATTACATTTTCCAGGTGCATCCCTTTTCTTATAAATGGCTTGGATTTATCCTTCTGTACACCTGAGTGGTATTCCACTATGTATAGATACACATTTTCTTTATCCATTTGTCTGTTGATGGCCATACAGGCTGCTTCTGGGTTTTAGCTATTAAGAATAGTGCTGCTGTAAACATCGGTGTGCATGTATTGCTGCAATATGATGTCTTTAGCTCTTCTGGGAAGAAACATAGAAAGAAAATAGCAGGTCATATAGAATTTTTAATATTAGTTTTTTGAGAAATTCCCAAATTGATCTCCATAATGCTTGTACTAGTTTACATCGCCATAAACAATGTAGAAGGGTTCATTTTTCACCACAACCATGCCAGAGTTTGGTATTTTTTGATTTCTTGATGACTGCCATTCTTTTTGGTGTAAGCTGAACTCTTAGTGTTGTTTTAATTTGCATTTCTGTAATGGCCAGAGATGTGGAATATTTTTCCATAAATTTGTTGGGCATTTATACGTCTAGCTTTGAGCTGTGTCTGTTCATTTCACTTGTCAACTTCATGCCTGAATCTTTTATTTTAAGACACAATTTAACTAGGTGATCTAATTTTTTGACTTTTTTATATGTTATGGATATTAGTTTTCTGTCTGAGAAATAGCTGGTAATGTTTTTCACATTCTATAGGTTGTCCCTTAACTCTACTAATTGATTCCTTTGCTGTGCAGAAACTTTTTCATTTGATATAAATACATTTGTTGGCTCTGTTATTTCATGTACAATTGGAGTTCTGTTCAGAAATGCTGACATACATAGCTCTAAGTAGTTTACCTGTTTTATCTTCTAGTGGGTTCATTGTTTCCATTTCAATGTTTAGGTCATTGACCATTTTGATTTTAGTTTAGTAAATGGTGAGAGATATAGGTCCAGCTTCAATATTTTAAAAAATAACCAATTTATTCCAGCACTGTTTGCTTTATATGCTATTGTTTCTCAACATATTTTTCAGCTCCTTTATTGATGATCAAATAGGTCAATGTGTCTGGGGATGTTTCTGTGTCCTCTACTCTGTTCCATTTTCTTTTGTTGTTGTTGTTGTTGTCTTTCCTTTTTTTAATTTTACTTTAATGGTACATTTTAGATATACATAGTGATAACACTCATCATAGGGAATTTATACCTGTATGTGGAATAAATATCTTGCTGCTTCTTTTTTCCCCATTCCCCTCCCCTCCCTTCAGCCCCTCTTCCATCCTTATTTGCAAAAGCTTTGTTTCCATTTTTACTCTTCTATTCTTTTTTCTCTTGTCCATGTGTTCCTTTCCCTCACCCCTTCCCTTGTTCTCCATTCCATTTGAATTATTTCTTCTCTTTCTCAATATAAAAAAGAGTATGATCTCAAGATGCATCCATTTACCTACAAATATCTCAAGCTTATCATTCTCGATGGCAGAGTAGTACTCCACTGTATATTTAAAAAAAACTCAACAAAACAAAACAAACAAACAAACAAAAAAACACATTTTATTTATGTGGTCATAGGTTGATGGGCATTTTGCCTGTTTCCAAGATTTAGCTATCACAAACTGCTGTTATAAACATGGATGTGCATATATCCCTGTGGTATGATGTTTTTAATTGTTTGGGGAAGATACCAAGAAGTGGAATAGCTGGGTCAAATGGAACCTCTAGTTGTAGTTTTCTGAGGAATCTCCACACTGATTTCCATAGTGGTTGTACCAGTCTACATTCCCACCAACAGTAGAGAAGTGTTCCTTTCTCCCCACAGCCCCTCCAGCATTTGTTATTGGCTGATATATTGATAATAAATATTCTTTCTGGAGTGAGATGGGATCACAGTGTCGTTTTAATTTGCATCTCTTGAGTGACCAGTGATGCTGCACATTTTTTCATATGTTTATTTACTGTTTCTACTTCTTTTTCTGAGCAGTGTCTATTCATTTCAGCTGCCCATTGTTGGATTGGGTCTTTAAATTTCAGGGGTCTTTTTTTTTGAGTTATTTATATATTCAAGATATCAGTCCTTTGTCAGAGGAACAGCTGGGAAAAATTTTTTCCCACTCTGTGGATTGTCTCTTCACTCTGTTAGTGGTTTCTTTTGCTGTGCAAAACCTTTTTAGTAATATTAGATTCCAGTTGTTGATTTTTTGTGATACTTCCTGCACAACTGGGGTTTTTTTCACAACATCTTTGCCTACACCTATGTCTTCAAGAGTTGAAGCTATTCTATCTTGCAGCAGAGTTAGTGTTTCTGTTTTAATATTTAGATCTTTGATCCACTTTGATTTTTAGCTTAGTGCCTGGGGAAAGATACTGGTCTAGTTTTAATCTTCAACATGTGGAGAGCCAGTTTTTTCAGCACCATATATTAAAGAGGCTATCTTTCTTCCACTGACAGTATTTGACCCCTTTGTCAAAGATAAGGTGACTGAGAGTGTTTTGCCTTGTTTCTGCATCTTCTGATCTTTTCTACTGGTCCTTAGGTCTGATTTTTTGCCAGTACCATGCTATTTTTATTAGAGTAGCTTTGTAATATAATTTCAGGTCAGGGATTGTGATGGCCCTGCTTTGCTTTTGTTGCCCAGAATTGCTTTTGCTATTCTAGGTTTCTTCTGGTTCCAAATGAATCTTAGGCTTGTTTTCTCTTATTCTGTGAGGTATGTTATTGGTATTTTAATTGGGATTGCCTTAAATCTGTATAACAATTTTGAGAGTATGGCCATTTTTACTATCTTGCTTCTTCTGATCCAAGAGCAAGGGATATTCTTTCATTTTCTAGTGTGTTTGGGGTCTTTCATTTTCTAGAGTGTTTGGGGTCTTCGATCTCCATAGAAGACCCCAAACACTCCACCAAAATGCTTCTAGATTTAATAACCAAATTCAGCAGTGTAGTTGGGTACAAAGTCAACACTCAGAAATCAATAGCATTCCTGTACACAAACAACAGACTCACTGAGAGAGAAATTAGGGAAACAACAACTTTCACAATAGCACCCCAAAAAATTAAGTACTTAGGAATCAATCTAACAAAGGAAGTAAAAGATCTATATTTTAAAAACTACAGTACTCTGTTCCATTTTCCACATGTGTATTTTTGCGCTAGTGGTACGCTGTTTTTATCACTGTTGCTTTATGTTATAACTTCGAGTCAAGTATTGTGATGTCTCCTACTTTACTTTTGTTGTCCAGGATTATTTTTGCTATTCTAGATCACTTCTGGTTCCATTTTTAAGTTGCAACACCAACTGTTCTCTGGGTTTCTGGCCTCCTAGCTTTTGTGCCCATTTATATTTTATTCATAAGTAATTTATTTTTGATCTTTCCTGTAACATGGTAGAATTTTCTTTTTTAATTTGGTTATAGTTATTGTCTTAGTTACTTTCTTGTTGTTAGGACAAAACACCCAACACACCCAAATTAAAGGAGGAAAAGTTTATTTTAGCTCACAGCTTTTATTGGTTTCAGTCCATAGTCAGCTGGGTTCAAGGCAGGGTGGCCTGGCAAAGGCGGAACAGTCCATCGCACAGCAGGCAGAAAGCAGCAAACCCGACTTCCATCTGTCTTTTATATTTCATTCAGGCTAACGCCTATTGGTTGGTGCCACCCACACCCAGCGTGGGGCTTCCCATTACCCACAACCAGAAGCATGGTAATCAGTCAGTGGGCTAATCCAGTGATCACACTCTCAATCCAGTATCCTACTTCAAAAATTTATCCATTCCCCGAAGTCCCACCTGTGAGTGCATGAGACTTTAGAGGACATCTAGATACAAGCCGTAACAGTCATGTAAGTCTATCAAATGAAATTTGGGTAAAGACTTATCTAAATAAATATGAATATGTATATTAAAAATCAATGCTCCTTTCATTTTTTTTAAATTTTATTTTAAACCAAGAACATGTATTGGTACATTCTACATACAATGGTCACATTCATTACATTTATTCTGTATCTATACATGATGTATCTTGGTTCTCCCCCCTAGACATTATGGAACATGTGAGTGGACAGGGTCTCTGCACCCACTGGTGAAATATATTGGACACATAGGAAGAAATAATTTATTTGTGCTAAATCAGTTAGGTTTTTGTTTTGAGGTCTTTGGTCTACTATTTTAGCACACCCCAATTCAATTTCAATGCTACGTTTGATGATACTAGTTTGATGATGATGAAATTAAAATGATCTCCTTTCTTCAGGGGATAGGAATATCTCATAATGAAAGACAATCGTTCAGAAAAATTCTAGAGAAAAAGATGAGTGTAATTACAAAAGAGCCGGGAGAATCTAATCAGTGACAACAGTAAGATCAAGAGGTATTTGGCAGCTCTCAGATTTTCACAGAGGAAAAGTTCTGAAACCAGAAGATATGAATGATCGATTAATTTTCAGTTTGGTTCTTATAAACTCGAATCTCCATGTTTATGAAACATATATTAAAATACTTCAGTAGTAGATCCATACATGACTTTTTTGTTGTTGTTGTTCTGGGGATTGAACCCAGGGCCTTGTGCTTGCTAAGCAAGTGTTCTGCCACTGAGCTAAATCCCCAACCCTCACCTATGCCTTCTATTCAAAGTCCTACATCTGTGTAGATTAGCAGGCCTTAAATCAGTTGAGAGCTTAGTTGTTTTGACAAGCCTGAAGAACTACATGATAATACTACATATTTCCACTGAATTTATCTGTTTTCATTATTACCAATAGAAGCTGTACAGTTATTAAGTCGTTAAGAATAAGGAAAATATTCGTATTTTGAGGAAATAGTATATTGGAATCTGAGATATTATAAATTATTGTAAACCAAAAATATTTTAGTGTACAATTAAGCATAAATGCTTATGAGAATTAGTTGATAATTACTTTATTAACCTGTAAGGGTCAGAATATATCAAAGTAGGTCACATGTAGTCACAGATAAAATTTAAATATATATATATATATAGAATGATTGTTTTTGAAATCATTTTGGAAGAAGAGCCACCAAGAAACCTCAAGAACTTGTTCTTCACAATAAAAAACAATAAATCAAAATAAATAACAGAAACAGAACCTTACAAATAGTTCATTTGTTTTGAAAATGTAAGGATTTATCCACATTAAAACTTTGAAATACATAAAAGTGATGGTTGATAACACATCCTGTTTAATTGTCCACTTCATCTGGCTCAATAGACAGATGGGAGTTGGAGAATGACAGCAAATAATCATCAGTTTAATTGGGTAGCGTATCTTCTTACAGCTGCTGTCCAGATGTGGTCTCATTGGTAGCGCAAATTAATAAAGTCACTTGTATCTTGCTTATCTATTGCAAAGACCAGCTTTGTCCTCTCTTGTGATAAAAATGAGTAACAAGAATGAATATATTTTCAAAAAGAAGTGACAGCAGTACATGCATTACTCTACTTTCAGGCATTCTTCAGTGCTCCATTTCTTTTTCAAAATAGGGTCTCTAGGAAATAACTGCTTATTGCCTCACAGGGTATTTCAGTAGCTCCCGCTTATTCATGGGGATACTACATATTCACACATCCTAAATGCTTACCTAAAATTACAGGTAGAAGAAAATTCCAAGTATACTTTTTTAATACGTGCATACATGCATGCATACAGACAGACAGACAGACATGCAAACTATACATTTTAATTTGTAAATTAGGTTCAGTAACAGTAATGAAAATAATGAGTAAAATAGGATTATTATAGCAATATATTTTAATAAAAGTTATGTCAAAATAGTCTCCCTATGTCTCTCAAAATACTGTGCTCACCTATCTTCATGTAATGATGTGAAATGATACATAAAGTAAACAGGGTGGAGCTTCTTTTGCATATTTAAATTGCCCGTCTTACCAGTCTTTTGTTTTGAGGGCCAATATTAAGTGAAATAAGGGTTCGCTGGACACAAATAATCAATACTGCAACAGTTGGTATGATAAGTAAGACTACTTCTGACAAATGGGTAATTAGTTTATATAGGAGTGATACACTAGACAGAAGAATGAGTCACACTCTGAGTAGGACAACACAGAGCCAACGAAGACTTTATCATCTTGAAGGAGCATGCAATTTAAAACTTGCAAATTGTTTTTTATTTCTCTAAAGCCTAGAAAGCAATAATCAGCCTATTTCAAGAGAGCTATGGTTAAAATAGGTTTCATAAATTAGGACATATCTACCACATCATTAATACTTTCAATGCATTTAATGATCTAACAGCTGAAAATATTACTTTTCTCTGTCCTTTTTAAATTAATGGATAATGTTGTATATTTTTATTGTGTACACAATTATCTTTGTAAGCATATATATATTGAAAAGTGGTTAAAGCTAGCAAATATACAAATGTGTTACCTCCCAAGTTATTACTTTTGTCATGAGAACATATGACATCCATTCTCTTAACATTTTTCAAGAATTCAATGTATTATACTTAAAAATAATCATATCGCTTTGTATTAGGACTCTTGAAAGTCATTCCTCCTATCTAACTGTAATTTATATTGTTTCACCAACATAGCCCAATTCCTGCTCTTCTTAAATCATCTCACATTCTGGTGACCATCACTCTAAGCTCTAATTCTATAAGTTCAATTTATTTAGGTTCCAGCCCTAAGTGAGAATATGAAATATTTGTTTCTCTGCATTTGGCTTATTTCATTTAAAAGAATGTCTTCCATATTCATTCACATTGATATGAATCATGAAGAGTATCTTGTACTTTCTCTGCACAATATTATTCCTGTGTGTGTGTGTTTGTGCATGTGTACGTGTGTGTGCTTTACCCACTTATATATAAGTAGAAATTTAGATCAATTCCACATTTTGTCTTACTGAATAGGGCTGCGTGTATAAACTGAAGAACAATATGATACTACATTAGTCTTAGCTAGATTTCATTGTAATACATGGGGTATCATTGTAGTGCATACCCGGGGTAGGGGGGATCTTGGAGGAGGAAATATTAATCTATTGGGATTTCGGAGGTTTTAGCCCATGGTTGGTAATTCCGTTGCTTCTGGTTCTGCCATGAGGTAGCAGAGGGTGACAGCAGGAAATGGTGGAGGAAAGATATTCACCTCAGAGCAGCTACGGAGAGAAGAAGAGAGGGGAAGGGGAGGAAGGAACAGGAACGGTATAGTTTTCAAAGCCATAATGCCAGTGATCTACTTCACACGGGTAAACTCCACCTTTTAAACCTCCATAATCTCCAAATAATGTAATCATGTTATGAAGTCATTAATGGATTAAACTAGTAGTATTAGAATTCTTAGCATCAAATCACCTTCCAAAAAGAAAAAAAAGGACCAACTGGCTACCAAGCCCCCAGCAGTTGGCTTTTGGGGCACACAATCTATAAAGACCACAACAGACTTTAGCAACAATACTAAATTGTAAAGAAAAATACATCCTATTTAAATCTGCTATTTTTCCCATTTATTTAGTAACTAAAGAAGTTTCTAGCTCTGAATGCTTCTTGGATTATAAGAATGATTTCAAGTTCTTACAGTAATGGACAGATTTTACTATATGGATGTACTGGCTCTAGATACACAATTAACTCAGGGTCTAAGGCAAATTAAGATGCAGCATTGGACCTATAGCAGCCTATGAAATTATGAACAAGGTCTTGGTGTTATAGGGCAATAAATCTTCTCTCATTTAGTTTCGGTACCTGGCTTTCAACTGCCCTTCTGCAATGTGAACTCCAAAAGAACATAAAATTCAAGGTGCCAAGTCCAAACTTAATCTGACTCGGTCATTAAATTAAGTAGATTGAGTTGCAATGCCAATAAAAGTGTGCACAAAAAGATGGTGCCTATGCATATCCTGAAGGTGTATGTATGCTTCCTGTCAGACTCATATCTTTCCACCATGACTACTGTACAATGGAATGGAAATTATTTTTTTACTATTTAATGAATGGAAATTCAAATACAATTCAAATTTGGTAAACAAAAAGTTTTCTTTAATTTATTTCTATCAGGCAGAGGATCTAGCTGCAAACATAAAACCCAGCTTCTTAGAATCTTTCATTGATGATGCTAAATATGGGACTGTAATGAATTAAAAAGCTAACACTGAGTTCATATTGTGAGTAAGACCACCAGTCAACAGAATCTAAAGAGTTGAGTTTTAGGGGAATGAAAATGTTTACGTTAGTTTGTTTGGTGACGTGGGTGGGGAGTGGAGCTCACAGAGCCCTGGGCAAACCATTACAGCATTGGCCTGTCTGGCGACTCTTCCCACTCTGGGACGTCCCAAATTGGCCCCAGTGGCGGTCACCACAGCCGGGACGTGCGAGGTTGAGAGCCACAGTTATCAGCCCAACCCTCCCACACTCTCAGCACTACTGACTAGACACCAAGTGCATTTTTTGTATTATTTGTGTATTTTTTAGTCCTTTAACATATGTGGAACCATCTCCTAGCAATATGGGTTTTATTTAATGGGCCATTCATAAAGTTTGGGAACTATTTTACCAAAGTTGTGGTTTCATGATGTGATTTTGAATAGCATATTGATCTTTATTACCACAGTTCCTAATGTTACTAATGTAACACAGCAAAGCAGATTGTAATTTCTATAAATATAAAAAATAAAATGTGAAAGTAGGGAAGAAAAAGAGAGAGCATGCTAAACAGAAGAAAGGAGAGTAAAGGGGAAGAGAGAAATGTAGGAATTTCCAGACAATGCGACAGGATCTTTGCCTATATTAGACTTTAGAGATGAAAGGAAAAATAAGGGGTTGATGGAAATACATTTTATGGGCAGAGGGTAATGTGGAGGACAATTTGGGGGTGTAAACAGTGGGACTAATGTGTGAGAGTAGAAATAAGTTTTATAAAATTATATGCTCTATGATGAGTTTTCTTCTACTTATAGAACATTTAACTTACCTAAAGAACAATTATTAAAGTTTATGAGACTGATTTATAGCTCTTTGTCTTTCCAATGAATATGAACTTTTTAAGAAACAGTATACTTGTATTAGTTACTTTTCTAGAATCGATGATTTGCAAGAGAGCAGATTTAATACAGGACAAATACAAGTCACAACATTCACACACGCAGGCTGAATATAGGAAGAGTGCAGAGCATCTACCTGTGCCCTGGAGACCTGAAAGATCCAATCAAGGGCTGAGAGCTCACAGGACTGTCCCATGTACATCTGTGTCTGCACTAAAAAGTTGAAGAAATCTGTACTGGAATCATTTCGCAGCGGAGATGAAGACCAGAGCTTCCCAGAAGTGAGCAGCAGCCATCCCCGAGGACAGCAAGGACCACGAGAGCATTTGTGTTCCCTTCAGGAGAACCAGCCGCAACAGAGCTTCTCCTGGGAAACAGCCAGCCCCTAACGTCTGCTTTCATTCTCTTTCATGTTTTGTTGGCAATAATCTTGAGGGGACAATAATAATAACACCCAGAAACACACCACCTCAGTCCAGCTGGGTGTTCCTGCTCAGGTTGACTATGGAGTGATATGTCACTCCACCATAATACTTAATTGTATCTGTGATGTGTAATATTTTAGTGCCTCATTGTCTGATCGTAGGTATCGATAGATGTATATTAAGCAAGTGAATGAAATGGACTAGAAAAACAATACTGAGTGACCTGGAAATGTAGAAACACATTAATCTTTGGAAGTCTCAATGTAACATTAAATATTTAGCTCAATCATCCACAATGACTCACCCACTGAGGTAGATTAAGGACTTTAACATGTCACTCACTGGACAACAAGACAGGAAAAAAAGAACCGGCAGATCAGATTTCTCCTAGATAAAGGAGCGAGGAAATAACCAAGTAGGGGATTCTAACAAATTTTCATACGTGCCGCGATTCCTTTATGTACTTGTTGGACTACGGAACTGTTAACAGTTTGAAGTGCAACCTCCAAATTTGGTATATTGAAAATTCCAACCTCATAATCTTGGAATATGTCCTGGAAATAGGATCTTCACAGACATAATCAAATTTAACTTAGGTCATTAGGTTACCTTCTAATCCAAAATAACTTGTGTGCATATATGAGAATAAATTTTCGACCCAGATGCACACAAAGGGCAGAGCTTGTGAAACACAGAGAGAAGACCGTCATTTATAAACAAGGAGACCTGCAACAGATCCTTCTCTGGCAGCCCTCAGAATAAAGTAACCCTGCGAAAATCTTAATTCCCATATACTAGTCTCTGCATTCATGAAAATAAATTCTGTTTATTAAGATACACAGAGTGTGGTGCTTTGTTACAGAAGTCCTAGCAAAAAAGCGCAGCACTCAGTCAGCTATTACAAACTGGGTACTTGCTTCATTCTCACTTCCCCAGCTTGTCTTAACTTTACAGGGAGTTAGGAATCTAGAAACCCTCCGCCCAAGTATTTTGATTGCTGATTTCCAGTTAGTTTCTGTGAATAGAAGTTACTGATGAACACTATACAAGAGAAGATCAAAAGAAAATGTCATTTCTTACTCTGACTCTGGTAGAAAGCATCTACTGCAGGGCCGGGGATTTTGCTCAGTGGTTAGAGTGCTTGCCTCGCAAGCATGAGGCCCTGAGTTCAATCCCTGATACCAAAAAGAAAGAAAAAAAAAAAAAAAAAAAGGAAAGAAAGAATCAACCACAGATTTGGGCACCTCTAGAACACTGTGAGTGTGAGCAGGGAAGGCTCTAGACACAGAGCTGAGAGTGTGGACTGGTAGGCTCCATCTGAGGTGGAAAGAGCTTTCACTTTTCTGAATTTATTTAACCTTTTCCAATTTCAGATTTTCCGAACTAGTTTGTGACCAAATCCTCTTCTTGAAATGCTCAGAGGTGTTTTGGTTCTGCCTGTTGACTGACCTGCACAAAACAGCCTACAAAAATAAACAGAGTAGAAGCAAATGAAAAGCACTTTTGAGAAAGAAAATGAGTTTTGTCAAGTAGATAAGAAAAGCTAAGGCTGGCTGTGACAAATGCACATAAAAACACACAATTACAAATGCACACTGTATTTCTGAGAATATAATTGAAAGTTGGCTAGCAAGGAAATTATAAGCCAGATCATTAAAAAACATTGTTCTTTCTTTTTCACATTTTAAAAATTAACAATCTTTACTATTCTTGAATCATCAAAATATACTCTTTGTCATATATTAGCATGGATCAGAATATAACTCTCCATAAACTAATCCATCATGTTTTACCTAGTTCTTTCTCTCAATACTAGGCTTTTGAAGATGCTAAAGCTTATTTTTATATTCATTTTTGTAAATACTCCAAAGAAAAATTTCAACATTTTGATCATTTACAAATGAAAAAAGAGCATATTTTAACAAAACGTAATATATATATGCACACATTTTATTTCTAATGAGCAAAGATATGTTTGCACGACATAGTATATCTCACATGTAAATCAAATAATGGTATTGTCAGAACAAAGAAGTTAAAAAAGCAATTGAAACATTAATCAAAGCTATCATTTGTATTTTTCCTCAAATTTTATTTTTCAAAATCTTAAATTATACAGAGATTATAAAGTAAATTCAAACCCTAAAGAGCCTAACATCATTAAGGTATATGAGAGAAAGACAAGATGTACACTTTATACTAATAATTTATTTCTGGATATTATCCAATATATAGCATCATTATAAACTAATTTATGGTAGTATTCAAGAAATGGTGTGGGAGTTAAATTCACACCATTGTGTGAATTTCAGAAAATACAGTTTGATTTCAGAAAATAAGTTTGATTTCAGAAAATACAGTTTGAAAAATGAACATTCTTGTAAATAAGAGACCATAAAATATGTACATGAGCAAAATTCAACCTCGAAGAATTTCTGGGCATAAAAAATATGCATGATTTTGTAATTATATGTCAATGCCAATGTACTCTGTCCTATATTTTTGACTACTTTATAAATTATATTAATGTACATAAAAGTTCACTTGATTTCCTAAGAAATGACATTGAAAAGTAAGATTATAAGAATACTAGAATTACAGTAATATTTAAACTATTTAAGGAGTTATCATTTTTAATAAACATGGACATTGTGAAATACTACTAGGCATTGTAATAAATAATTTAAAATTGATTGATATGTACAGTTATCTCTTGGTATCCAGGAGATGGGTTCCAGGATTTTCTATTAATAAGAAAATCACAAATACTCTAGTACCTGAAATAAAATAGTGTCATATTTGTATATATCATACATATATCCTCTTTAAATCATTTCTAGAGAACTTACAGTCCCTAATGTAGATACCATGTAAATAGTAATTGTTTGGTTATTTTAGGAAACGATGAAAAGAACAAATGTCTATGAATATTCAATAAAGACAATTTTAAAAAGAGTATTTTGATACATTATTGGTTTAATCTATAGATGTGGAACCAGTAGAGACAAAAGGTCACATGTATACATCAGTTTTCTTTTTTAAATACTAAGAAGAGGGGAAAATTGTGGAGATTTCTGTAAACAAGGAAATTTTCTTTTGGGAGAGAGAATGTTGAATTTATCTTCTGGATAAATCACTTACTAATGAGTAAACTTGAAATGAGCCACTTAAATTCTGTAAAGTTAATTCTTTTTTTTTTTTTTTGTAAAGTTAATTCTTACATATAAAATATAGGATATAACAGAACCTAATAAATACCTGTCATGATTCTAGGAAAATTCATATTAAAAATTGCGATTTAAATTTAGGAATTCCACAGTTGAATTTGCCATTACTTCAGGTTCAAAATATTTTCACAGTTCTTTGTGAAAAGAGTTTATCTACAGAGAAAATTGCTTGAAGGACAAATCACAATGATGCTGATGATAACCAAATGTGAAATTCCAAGTGTCTTAGTGTATTCACTGCTGCTATAATTGAACCTGACGAAATGGCTAATCTATAAAGAGACTAAATCTGTTAGGCTGAGATGTCTAAGAGCACAGTGTTGTTATCTGGCCGGAGCCCTCACGCCGCATGGATCGGCCGTGGACCGTGGAGGGCGAGAGGCCGCCGAAAAGGGAGCAGAGACTTTATTTTATTATTATTTTTTTTTTTGAAAGGAGCCCCTTAAGTGACAACAGCATTAATTTATCCATGAGGGCGATACCCTAATAACATAATCACTTCTTAAAATACTTACTTCTTGCCATCACAGCAGTTGTAATTAAATTCAAGAGTTTTGGAACTGGCATTCAAACCACAGAACTAAGCTTCATTATAATCACATATTTATTGTCCAAAATCAGTCTTAAAAAAACTGAGCGCAATCAAGCCACCTTTACAATAAAACTGAAATCCATTTGCCTTCAGCAGAATTTAGAATTGTTATTATTCCACAATAGACTCAGTTAAAGTCTGTACACAGTGGTAAAAAGTAATTAGGATACATGAAATTTAACTTTTACTGTTTTGTTTCCTAATTACCGATGGCATTTTCCCTGTTTATCTTTGTCCTATTTGATGTCACACTAAATTAGGTGTAATTATTTTCAAAATATATGCAATGTTCTGTAAAAGGAAGATACATTTATAATTAAGCATCAAGCAGTACGAAGAGAATTTTACACTCTGTGCTGCCAGGAGAGGAGTTATGGAATTTAGAGTGAAGTCCAGTCAGCTCTGGGTGAGAAGGTGAAACGAGCTCAAGTACACGCGAGTGGGTGAGCTAAATGAAATTCTGGTTGAAGATCACCCAAAAGAGAAGACCCAGTGCAGAAGGGCTGAGACTACAAGGAGACGTAGGGGAAGAAGTTAGTGGGAGGCAGGGGAATGAAGTGCTAAGTGCACAGAATACCAGATCTCTTACTACTAAGATAACACAGATTGTCTTGGAGAAAACACAGATGCTGGAAAAATCACTGTGTTCATCCCCTATAGTGTTGCTATTAATGTGCTTATTTGAAGCATGAAAATTAATTTCTCTGTGGTTTGTGAAATTGCACTAAGAATAGTGTTAGCACAGCACAGATGTGCTCA
The DNA here is from genome assembly GCA_004026905.1 of Hystrix cristata. Classification (NCBI taxonomy): domain Eukaryota; kingdom Metazoa; phylum Chordata; class Mammalia; order Rodentia; family Hystricidae; genus Hystrix; species Hystrix cristata. Next base: position 72,703 of record PVJO010005471.1, read on the forward strand.
ACCACTATTGCACACTGACCAAAAGGAGGAGTTGTAGATTTTTACGTAATAATGTTATCATAAGATGTATGTAAGAAGTTTGCACTCGGTAGAGTATTGATAATAATCTATAGGAGGAAAGTATGAAATAGTTAAAAAAAACTCTTAAGGGAATTACTACAATAATTTGAGTGAGAGTCAGTGAATGCCTTGTTTTAGTACTGGGGGTATTGAGAAGATATAGATGTTAGTCATACTTTGAAAAAAACAGCAATAGGAAATTATGGCTGATTAGATATGGATCATAAAATAAAGATAACATTTAAGAATAACTTCAAGATTTTTTACTTAAGCAATAGAAAGTATAGGATAATTAGAATGTGAACATCTGAGAGAAAATTTTTAAAAATGAGGATAAAGAAAACCATACGGCTTGAAAGCTGAAAACTTCACATTTTTTTGTGTGATAGTAATCTTTTTTTTATTTTTTTTATTTTTACCAAGAACATGTATTGGTACATTACATACATAATGGAAAAGTGTAAATTTCACATTTTTAACACACAGGGACAGGACAATTCAATGTATACCTTAAGTAGCCAGTTAGAATGCTGTGATTGTTGTTTAGAGAGGAAATGAGACTTACGATCCAAATTTTAAAATATCATTGTGAAGTTGATCTGTAAAACCATGGAATCAGATGAGTTCACCAATGCAGTATATGTGGACACACACACACACACACACACACCCTCATGCACACAAAAAGACATACTCATAGATATATACACACAACCTCATATATAGTATATATTTAAATGTGTATTGTGTATCTGCATATGTCTGTGTACATAACATATAATTTTATAGTATACAGTATGCCTATTTATTTGAACACAATTAGAACACTTCATAACATAGTTGGATGGGATTCCGTAACAATATGGTGTTTTCTGTCAGGAATCAAGAGATATCCTTAAATCAGGTTTCTTTCTTGTCAGTCCTCTCATGTGGTGCATTGTTTGGCAAGTGGTAGAAGCTTGTATAAAAGATAAAGCCAGCATCTATTTCTGACACAGGGCTTATGGCAGGAAAGGAAAATGGAACAAAAGGTCAAAAGAGCAGAGCTGAGCATAAAATCTCTGCTGCTGGGAAACAGAGACCTGCCATGGATGTCAATTTCAGCTTCTTGAGTTACTTCAAAATGTCACTCTGAACTGTCCTCACAGTCACCTGCAGACGGCCTCACAAATCAACCAGAGCACTAATACTGAATTCCTGAAGAGATCTTTCAAATCAGGACCATCCAGCCACTATTTCCTTTTTATTACAGAGAATTTGTTTAAGGGTACCCTGGGAGTACAGTTATCAAGCAAAAAATAATGTAAGACATTTAAGAAAATGTCCACCTGGAAGTCAGATTAGAAGATAATAAGAAATTGTAAGATGTATTCATTTTGGGATTCAGAAAAATTTTCCCCAGTGTAGCACATCAGCACCCAGCATAAGAACAGTTCTCAAGCACTGACTGACACATGAACTCATGGTACACTGACACCCTTCAAAAAAAATCTGTAGAGAGATGACAGACAGATAGGAAAAGTACAGAAGCACACACAATCGAGGTCCTGTTTTGTAAGTCATTCATCTTGATAAGCATATATCACTGTTGAGAAACAAAAATACATGGTATTTTTTTTATAACAGTACTTCGAAATGTGTGGTAGACTTAAGTAAAAAAAAAAGATACTATTTTTAAAGTTTTCTGTTGAAAAAGAAAAACAACTATATTTTATGCTTAAAATGTGATTTTAAAAAGCAATGCAAACAGCCGTTAAAAAAACAAAAAGTGGAAAGGAGCGATAGGACATTCTAGATGCCATAACTGAAGCATATATGGAAAACTAGATAGAGAAATAAATAAGATGATATAGGAGCAGCCATTCGAAGATGCTGAAAGAGTAATGGTTAGAGTGTCAAGTTTTTAGGTCTATGCAAAGCCTAGACCATAGGTATCATGGAAAGCCTGCAGTTCCAGTGATAAGGGAACTAATTAAATCTGTTCCTAGATAAATCAAGTTTGCCATTACCATGACTCTATGCGCGGGGAAAAAACCTCACAAGAAATCAAAAGAATAGCCGTACAACTTTGACATGTTTGAACATGAATTTACACTACTCATAATGGGGGACATCCCAAGCTGAGAAAGTAGCAATTAAAAAACGATCCTGGTGTGGCAAAAATCCTGGGGGGGGGGGTCTAAAATCAAATGCAAAATCGTTCTGGAGGGACATATTAAACCATGTAGGACTTATAAAGGGTAAAATCAAAGGAGGCCAATTTGAAATGTGCTCACATACTAAAAATAAAAAAAAAATACAAACTTCATGGTAGCAAAAGTTGGCAGTCACAAGCACCAGGGGAACTTAAGCTAGTGGGCTTAAAACCTCAAAGTAAACCACAAGAGCATGAGGTCCCAGGGTGACAGAAAAATTACACACATTTGCACACATGCCTAGAACCTGCATGTTTAGAAGGATTAAAGAGATCAGAGAGTGTCATCAAACGCACTATGCTTGAGAAGACAGAATCTTAATTCATCAACTGGAACAGTCAAGCAGTTAATATGCCCCCATAGTGCCTTTAAGAACTATAGTTATTGGAGGCAGGAAGAAGATACTGCCTGAAAACCAGAGGACTTGTTGAAAGTCTAATTGAGAAGAAATTATATTTAAGTGTTCTGTTCCCATTACATACAGGCAGGAGGCTTTAGTTTTCCTTTATCAAAGACAACTGAAATATTACGTTTTAAAAAGTATAAAACAGAAATTCTCTTGCATGGAAGGAAAAGTGGAAAACTGATAGACTGTACTATTTAAAGGAATATCAGGAAATACTCAAGGACTTGCGATATCTGGTAGTTAACCAGGAAACTTGTGTCCCGTTTCAGGCAAGACATGGTAGAAACAGGTTATTTTCTTTATTATGTATGAAAATTGCAGGACCTAATGAAAACAAACAAACAAACAAACAAACTGATATTAGCTTCAGCAATGATTTCTACAAAAATAAATACCAGCAAGATCATCATGGAGGAAAACTATAGCTGAACAAGTGTCCTATCTTGTACGTAAGAGAACAGGTCAAGATCATCATAAAAGCAATTAATAAAAAAACAGAAATTTAAGAAACCCTAAAAAGGAAATAATTTTATATAATCAATATATGCCTGGAAAATAAATATTACATTAGATCCACAGTACGGTTTGGATCGTTGTATGAGCGAACACAAGACACAAATCCAAGTAACTTATGCTTCTGTTTTAAAAACTATCAATTTTTGCATGTACTTTCACTTTCTTAATTGATTTTTGTTTTCCAACACCGATAGAACACAAGCGTAGCCTATGCATCGTTCTTTTCTAAGAGCTTCATAATGTTTCCTTTATCAACAACTGGTTCCTTTAATAAAAGAAAAGAAACTCTATTATGCAGATATGCTTTGGAATTATTGAAACAAATAGCATAATAGTTAAGAAAATTAATTAGAAATGAAAACTAAAATACTTATTATGATACGTGATAAAATCTTCCATCTTTCTAACTCATCCTATAGGATCAAAAAATCTTCCGACCTGTTCTAAGACTGACAAGCAACAGTAAAGGTTACTTAGAAATTAACGCAGCATATAATTATATTCTAATAGTCACACATGCACCCTCATTTAATCTCAAATGAAAACATCACAATTTATCTAAATAGTGTTGAACATTTAAATTTTGAAAATATAAGTTTTCTTTTTAACTTATTTATTTCTTTAATTTATTCTGAGAATTCCTAGAAGAGAAATAACTAATTTTTATTGTTAACATATCCAATGAATAAAATTTAAAGAACCAAATGGCTAGTCAACTATTAATAGAATTTTCTACTATAATGTTATAAGGAAACACAGAAAAGGAATCTATGGGTGATTAAAGAAATTAATTATGATAAGATTAATAAATTATGAACTCTCCATCTTTTACTTGCTAGAAATTAACCTTGCATGTGCTATTCTGGAAACTTCATTTTTATTATAGCTTTGTGGTTAACTGTAGGACTTTCACCATTAGGACAGGATCACATTATCTCATGTTCACTGAAAAGCAACCCAGAGGTAAGAATCAGACACAGCATATGAAGATGAATATTTCTTTGCATATTTTGCCTGGGAGAGTGAGGAGTGCGTGAAGGAGGTTTTCGGGGCAGTGCCAGGCTTCCTGTCAGCACATATTGTCTCATGGACTCTCAGAACACGAGACTCGTGTCAGTTCTATCCCAAGACTCATGCCCCGATGAACTTCCAATAGGTCAGACATCTCAGAGACTTTACCACCTCATCAACACCACACAGGAGACCAAGCTTCCAGCACATGAAACTTTAGAGGACATATTCAGACCACATCCAAATTACACTGTCAATTTAACTATCTTCTTATGCATTGTCAAAGCTATTTAAAGAAGAACAAGCCTCAGAAATCATCGTCCTAGTCAGTTTACTTTCAATAGTGAATGTTTCTGCAGAGAAGGGAACTAAATGATCCTTTGAGCAATTATATAGTTGCCTGGTAAATAATCTCTATATACATTTGTGATTCAACTTATCACAATTCTGTAATTCCTGAAAATCTTTGTGTCTATTTAAAACAAATATTGCTTTACATCTGTGAATAAATAATTCCATTTATGATTGCTTATGGCAGTAAGTATGCATGGGGATATTTGTTGATTTATTTGTTAAAATATATTAAATGTGATATAATAGAGCACTATGAGGGACAAGCCAAATTATTATTAAGAATTTATACTTTTGTGTATTTTGGGTGAAAACTTTTTTTAATATTTAAAGTTTTGTAGCTGGATGTGGTGGCACACATTGGTAATACTAGCACATTGGGAGGCTGAAGCAGGAGACAACTTGGTGAGTGTGAGACCCTGTCTCAAAACAACACACATAAAAATTAAAATAAAGGACTGAGAGTATGGGTTAGAACCAATGTCCTGGATTCAGTCCCCAGGACCTCCTCACACAATTAAATTAAATTAAATTAAAAATGCTTTGTAGATATTGTGATTGCTGTGTCTTTAAAAGACCTACTATTTCTCAACTGTGTTATTCGCGGAAATTTACTTAACATCTTTGTACTTCGTATCACACTATTACCTATAATAAAAATGGTGGAAAGAAATAAGATAATGTAATAAGTTTGAGAATCATCAGTAAAAGCAGGGCAATCTAGAAGACCATTCAGAGAGACGTGCCAGAACTCAGGTGTTTGTTCTAATCAGGAAATACACTTGGAGAAGAAATTGACATCTAATGTAGTTGACAAGGAAAGTAGAAAACAGAAGGAAGTAAAAGTTAATGGCTAACACTGACTTGCTACCTCCATTAATTCATAGCTTCCACTAGACAGCCCAGCCATAGAGAATCTACACTACTTTTCTTTCAAAGAGACACAATATTTTCATTCCTTTTATTATAGAAAATATATTTCTAGTGTAATACCTCTTTCAAGGATTTTCCAGTATAGAAAAACCAAAATATCAAACAGAAAATCTCTGAAGAATATATGGGTAAATTAAACTCTTCCATTGAAATTAATGGTCTATTAATTACATGAAAATAAAATTATCTATTATCGTTTGTTAATATTTTTAAACATGTGAATTTGTAACATGTAGATATGCCATTTGAAAATGTATGAGTATGAAATTAAATAAATGAGATATTATCTAAAAATTGACACAATTCTCTATAAGTTCCTTATTCAAAATATCTTATTTGATGGATTTTTTTGGTTAGAAATTTAACTGAATTCCTCTTCTTCAAATTTACATTTTTCCTACAAAACAGCCAAATGGTTGATTGCCTTTAATTTCTGGATTAAACGTCTTCATATATGAATTTTTATTTAAAACAACTAATTTTATACGTAAAAGTCATTTTCCATTTTCCACAAAAAGAAAAATGGTGGTGAGTATTGTAAAAATTTGCATATTTTGAGGTTGGGGATATAGCTCAAGTGGTAGAGCACTTGCCAGTAAACGCAAGACCCTGAGTTCAATTCCCCACACACACAAAATAAAATTACACATTTTAATCTTTCCCATGATTGTCTGACTTACTCTTTCTTTTTCCAAATCCCCAGTTGCTTCTAGTCCTCGCAGAGTAGTAGTTCTGTATCATCTCTAAGTGACAAGTGGAAAGGTAGGCAGAGTTTCAATTAGAAAATCGTGTGTTGTTTTACGAAGTCAATCGGAAAATGTTAAAAACTCTAGGCTTAGCTTATAATCTCTTGAGCTCTCTCTTTGGTCATTAGTTTCTTAAAAAATGGGTATTTTGATTGCTAGGCTAATAGACTTTTTTCCTATTTTACTTTTTTACCATGTTTGCAGTATGTAATGATTCCATTTCTCAAGAGGAGTTGGCTGATAGTCTTTGTAAAATGTAAATCATAAGCCGCTTATTGTTTTTGAGTTCTATAATTTTCTGTGTCTGCTTTTCTTATACTCCATTAGTCCATCATTATTTTTTTCCCTTGACAGAGTCTAGGTACTATATGACAGATGCTAATGAGCTGAAATTTTCCCGTTGATTGCTAAACTTCAGTCTCAGATAACCCTCTTTTCCTTCTTACACCAAAATTTGTTCAACAATGAAGGCTAAAATAAAGGAGAATTATAAATAATTTATTTTAAAAGCAACAAAGAATGAATAATTTTGTACATCAAAACCAGTAGATCACTTTCTTTTCTGATGAAGTTGTGACTTTGTATAGTTGATGTACACATATTTTTCAAGCAAGACTAGCAAATGACGTCCATATATATATATATAATTTCTTTGATAACAATAACGATAATGTGTAGAGATACTTTAGACAAACCTTACATGAATCTTCCATGAAGGTCTATAGGATTTACCTGATAAATGGACATATGGCATATATTAGTAGTAGTTTAAGCTGCTTCTGTCAGTTTTATTGTTCCTGTTATACTAGATTGCAGCAGGCTATCACTCCTGCAGACAACAACTGAAAAAATGGAGAATTATAAATAACTTATTTTAAAAGCAATAAAGAATGAACAGAGTTAAAAAAACAAGTCATTATGATAAAATCACTTGGAAGTAAATTCATGTTAATATGTTTTACTTCTTTGATTTATGCTGAAGAGCGGGGCTTGGACTGTGAGATCTCAGCAAAGCAACCAGAACATTTGTAACTGAAATAAAGGGTGTTGATGAAGTTAGAAACTTAAATGTGTGTAGTTTTATTGTACCTATTCAACTTCCACCAAAATTATCCATATTCTTGATTGCTGAAAAATATTTAATGAATCCAAAAATTGACATTATTTAATTTCATTTTTATGTTTATTATTATTCTCCTTTCTAATTTATTTATGCATTAAAATGGCCAATGTGTTTTGTTATATATGGAAATGATAAAGGATGAATCTACACAAAATAATTATTTACCTACATGCAGATATTTATATATACATATGTGTTAATATAGAAATAGTTCTACATAGGTGCATATAAAATACGTACTTTTGTGTATTCTATGTGCACTATTTTTGTGATAATGTACATTTGTTGAAAATACACCTTAAAATTACTCCCTTCACACTTACTCTAAACATATAATGTCCCAAAGCTTGTTCCTAGACTCTAGGAAAATTCTTTTTTTTTTTTTTTGGTGCTGGGGATCAAACTCAGGGCCTTGTGCTTGCAAGGCGAGCACTCTAACCACTGAGCTAAATCCCCAGCCCTGGAAGGAAAATTCTTATCTGTCGAAAAATAATAATTATATTTGCATTAGGCAGCAATTTTTATCTTTAATTTCCAAAGGAAGTGTCCCATAGACATCAGCTTTTTATTTTATCTAACTTCCAAACGATACTTGTGTTTCTGTAATTAAAAATGATGTAAGTCAACACAACCCCAGTAGCAACCAACCACACAAAATGTCCACATCTTTGTTTCTAATATAACACCCCCCCAAAAAAAGTGGGGCTGGTTGGATAAATGGCTGATTCTGGGGCATAATATTATGAGATGGACACAGAGTATGCCATCCTGTCAGAAAGTGACACATGAGCACACAAACACACATTCGCACATGAGGAAATATGAAAGGGATATGTTTTCTTACATTCTAACAAATTAACACTAGATTAGAACTGGAAAATAAGTATCTATAAATTCACGTAGTTATAAAGAAATGCTTGAACAAATATAAATGGGGAAAAATAATTTCCCACACAGAAGAATTTTAAATCATCTTGAGACACCACAACACACTGCTCTTTACACAGAGCTGTGTGTAATGAGCTTTTTCAAAATAGCTCAGTCCAAAGAGAACTTTGACCTCAAGCTCCACCCCACGATCAAAGTTAGCGTCAAGTCACATGATAGTGATAGTATATACTTTTGATAGGATGTGATGAGAATGGTTCTCTCTCTGTCTTTCTCTCTGATCTTCTTCCCCTAAAACATACTACCTCAGTCTAATCAGGAGAAAAGCATCAGAAAAAATCTCAATTGAGAGGAGTAGTACAAAATAGCTGACTATTAATTCTCAAAAATGACAAGGTCCCCAAAAATAAAAACTTTTGAGAAACTGTCAGAACCAAGAAGAACCTAAAAAAGACATGACTAATAGATATAATGTGGTATTCTGCATGAAATGCTGAAATAAAGACATAAGGGAAAATATAAATGACATGGTAAATCATGAGTAAAATTAGTGAAGCTTTGTTAACTTCACTTAATAGTGTTATATTGGAAAGTATGACAGAATTATCCCGCATTTTGTTTGTGTTTTTTTCAATAGTAGCGATGGGATTGAGCCCAGGGCTACACAACTAGCCCCTTTCCCTGTAACAGTTTCTTACATGGTCTTGCCAAATCACTAATTGCACCAGGCCGCACTCAATCTTGCAGTCCTCCTACCTCGATCTCCCAGAAAGCTGAGATTACAGGCACATGCCACCATGTCCAGATCTGATCTAGGATTTTAACCATAAGGAAGACTGTGCATGGGATAATGAAGTATATGGAAACTCTCTTTCTTGTCATCAAAATAATTGTATAAACCTAGAAATGTTTCAACAATAATCTCAAATTTTACCGAAAATGTTATATATTGAACCTTAAGCAGAGAATCACCTTGTATGTACATAACGGTAAAATGTATATGGAAATTCACCCACTTTGCTCCTCTCCCAAGGTGTAGTGCACTTCTCTTCTGCCCAGATTATGGTTGTGTCCTGTGCCTTGGTTTGGCAGTGGGATGTGAGCTGTTTGGATCCTTGTGTGATATGGTTTGTCTTTTTTTTCCTTTAACATTGTGTTGAATATGATATGGGAGAGCTTATTCAAGTAGAATGTGGATGTGTGGCGTGAGTTTCTCCTATATTAAAATCCCGGAACCATACTGAGTTCCCTGAAGTTTGATGTAGTGCATCCCCAGCTGTTCCATAGACTATCAAAAAAATAAATAATATACTTGTTATTTAGGTTAGTGATTTCTTTTTTACTTTTGTTTAACTTACTGCAATAATGAATTATTTCAGTGTGCTGCTCAAAGCATCAAATCCAGGGCCATAAACACAACCCTATTTCTTAATTACGTGGGTATGTTCAGTGTCCCCAACTAATATAATAAGTAAACTCATAAATTTATGTAAGTCTTTAGTTTTGAAAATTTCCAAGTAGATGTGTACATATTTTAACAACTATTGAAGAAATCTGGAAAAAATATAACTGTGATACTTCTGATTATAAAATGTAGGAATAGTCATGTGCTTTGCCTAGATTTTATCATGCAAAATCAGTCTAATTTCATGATCATGCTGTTTTTAAATTAGAGCAAGGAATTATGAATATTGAAGTTGGTTTATATATTTAGGAATGTCTTCTGTTTGTATCACATAAAAACATTTATTTTGGTGATAGCAAGCAATAAGAATTAAACCGCATCAGTTGTAACAGTAGTCCTACTTGTATTTGTATATAACATACATTTAGGTTATTGAAATTTATGGCACTTATTCACGATATGCTTTTGTGCATGTACAACAAGTTTTGCCTGTGCACACTGTGGTGGACGTATTATTGTGGTCAATTTAATCTGGGACACCCAGCAGGACTGAGTTGGTGCAGTTCTGAGTGTGGAGGATCCACCTGAAGGTTGTTGCCAACACAACATAAAGGAGAACCAGAACAGAAGATAGTTGTGGCCTGTTTCCCAGGAGAAGCTCTGTGGTAGCTGATTCTCCTGAAGGGAGCTTGGCTGTTCTTATGGCAGAAGGAGCTCAGGGCCTTGCTGTCATTGAGGATGGCTGCTGCTCACTTCTGGGGAGCTCTGGTCTTCATCTCTACTGCAAGCATCATATCCTGGTTCCAGTAAAGATTTCTTCAGCCATCATCTGCAGACACAGATTTACGCAGGACAGTGCAGTGGGCTCTTGGCTCTTGATTGGATCTTTCGGGTCTCCAATGCCTAGATAGACATTTGGCACTTCCTGCATTTGGCTTATGGGTGAATGTTGTAATTTGTAAATGTCCTGTATTATATCCACTCTTTTACAACCATTGACTCTAGAAAGGTGACTAATACTCACACACACATACATGTGACATATATAAACCTATAACAAAAGTTAACACCTAAGCAGTTAGCTAGATGACGATATAACCTATAAAGATGTAATATTACTTTAGCGTAAATAGATAATCATTCTGTTTAGGAGTTGAGAAACTCAAAAAACATTAATCTGTATGTCACACACTGTGTATGGTTTTCCTTATTGCACAGGATTATTTATCTGCAACTATATGAGATAAAATCATCTAAGAAAATAACAATAATAAAAAATGAAAATGAGTTTTAGCAAGGGCATTTGTATTATGCTCTCCATAGGCTGAAAGACTTTTAATAATTGATAATCTGTGTATAATCTATCTATATAATCTATTTGCATTTATTTAAATACTATACTTCTGTGATAAGTTTCCTGAATACATAGATATGCTTTTTCTATGATTTGTATGTTTTACTTTTTATTAGCATCTTTCTCTGAATAAATATAAATTGATACATAGTTATGTATTTTATTATAAAGTGAAACTGCATTTAGTTTTTAATGAAGTTAATTCAGATATTTTTAATATGCTTAGTACTTACAATTTCAGCTTTCATTGTCAAAGGCAAGATAACTTGTAAACACAAAATATCTCACAACTTTTCACCCATCTTACTTCTGTGTTGCTCTCCTGGGAATACATCCCATTTAAGATAAGTAAGACCCTGCAAATACCTGGCAATTTTTATTAACCACAAATAAAGAGCTACTTTATTTTATAAGGGAGTAAAACTATATATGAAAGAGAACAAACTGCTGATAATTGCTATGGGGAGAGCAAAATACATGATGATTAGAAACTGACTCCAGAACAATTGATTCTATTGATTTTTTTTCAGTTATATCAGTCTGAGGCAAGTATAAGAACAGTAAATCAATTTTCCTATTTTACAAATATCTGAATTCCAAAAGAACAAGCTTAACAAAAGTAATATTCATTAACTATTTCCTGTGCTGAACATAAAGAATAATTCATAGTGAATTTATATTAGTAACAAAATAATGTTATTTGAGGACATGAAATGAACTTGTAGTTTTAAGTAAGTTCTCTTAATTTTACATACAATAGAACTATGTATAGTTCCCAGGACCTTAAGTACTCTATGCTACATTTATCACTTTTGTACAAAATAAAATTATTCCACTTCAATAAGTAGGTATTTTTACTCTTTAGCTTTCATAAAAACTTCTGTTATTTTATTAGGTTGGTCTTAGCTTTTTGCCCCAAAGTCAAGTCTAAATGCAATATTAGATATCATAGACATAGTTAAAGGTAGAATCTAGACATCAAATGTGATGGGGCAATGTGTTTGACTTTTTCGTGCTGGTAAGCCGCACTATTTTCCATTTCTGTGGTAATTTAACTATATTACTTAAATTTTTGAAGCATTTTTTTTAATTGAGATTTTGTGATGTGTCTGCCATCATCGTTCATCAAAAAAATCTCTACCTGACAAAATGGGTATAATTTTTACAATATTAAAATGAACTCTACCCGTTTACACCTGAGTTAATCAATAATTTTAAAATTATCCACATTAATTTCCTGACATGTTTAACTGAAATTCTTTACTCTGGCTCACCAACATATCTACTGTTATTCCTGGTTTGCTAAGAACCCAGAAGAAGGGAAAAGGTTTAATACACAAGTGTACCAAAAAGAGAAAAAAAAAAGTGTTTTACTATTATTTGTTAAATTTACTTTAATCTTAACTTTATCTTTGAAATAGTTTGTGATTTATGTTGAGTGAATTGTGTTGATATCTGTGCTTTATTATGAAATTTGGTAGTATATAAAGAAATGTTGAGAACATGAACTGAAAATTTTCTAACTCTATTCAGCAGTGCAGAAACTAATTATGGAAAATTTTTTGTTTACTTATGTTTTGAAATAAAGTATTTTAAAAATCAAATTACACTTATAGTTGGTTTTTAAATAGGTAGAAGACTACACTACTTTAAGGTAAAATCTCAAGGCAAAATTCTAGAAAACACTGAAAATACTAAATATCACACAGGAAATATGGTAGGTGCAGTGTATTTTTCATTGAATTTTTCTGACTTTACTTTTATAAAAACTGGAACAATTAATGTCTATAAAATAACAAGCTCTTGCAAAATTTGAAAGAGGACAGTGCTTTAAGATGCACAAATTTAATAGCATAAAATATCACCATTCAGTATGGTGCCATTATTAAGTATAGCTTTGAATTATACATGAAGAAAAATATATTTTGAGATAGCATAATGATCAAGAGGTAAACGTGCTCTGGTTCCCGAGTGTACCCTAGTGAAGGATTTTTGTGGTTAAAAAAGTTGACATTGGCGTGACAGTTAAGATGCTATATCAACATGATTGGTTTTGGGGTCCAAGTGGAAGGTCAGTGGAGCACACTGCTGCTGTGTCTGGTTGGATCTTGGTGGTGTGCCGGTTACTTGCCCTTTTCTCTTTGACACTCTTCCTCTGTCCTCTTCCTGGACACCATGAATTTAGCACCGTTGCTCTACCATGCAGATCCACCAGAATATTTCTGCCCTCGAGCCAGTTTATCTGGACCTGAACCCCTTAAAAGATGAGCTAACTAATCTAAGTGGTTTCTGCATAATCAGAAAGATACTGCTAATCAAAGTACTGTCTACATTAGTGAGCTTGCCACGTATTCCTAGAAACGCACTTCCAATACTAAATTTAAATGGTATCTTTATTTCTAGATTTTGAGGGACCCCTGCACTCATTTCTGTAGTCACTGTGTATTTTACATCACAACCAACAGTGAGAAGGACTGTTTTTCTCTTCATTTTCAGTATTGTTTTTGCATTCTTGATGATAGTCATTCTAATGGAGATATGGAATCTAATGTAATTTTGAATTGCATTTCCCTGATGGCTAAAGAATTTAAATATTTTTCATGTAATTATCGTCATTTTTATTTCTTCTCTTTAGATGTTTCTGTTCAGGTCATTTACTCCCTTATTTGAGTTATTTATTTTTTTGTCGTGTTTTTGTTCTTGCAGATGTTAGAAACATGGCAGGTAGACTCTACAGGCTGTTTTCTTCACTCTGGGATTGTTTCCTTTTTCTTTAGAAGTGTTCAAATTTAGCGTAGTACCTTTTGTCAGTTCTTAGTATCATTTCCTGTGCTATTGAATTCCTATTCAGGATCTCTATTCAGGAAACAGGACAGGAAGGACCAGTGAGATTACTCTCATAATTACCTTATAAATGTAGAAAGTTTCTGTCCTTTTTAGAAATATGTGTGCATTTTTCTACCAGTTACGCAGATTGCATGTGCATATTGCCAATGCATTGAACCAAAATATTAATTGGGCCACAAGTATATGATTCATAATGATAAAAAATATGAAATTCAACTATTAGTGACATATTTACATAAGTATGCCATATGATACACACAGAGACATTTCCACAATATGAATTTTCACAAACCAGGATGTTTTGCTAATGATCTGCAGATAAAGAAATAGATTCTACCTGATAAATTGGGTTCCCTTTATGTGAACCAACTCATAATCAAAACTATATTCTCCTTGATGTAATTACTATTCCAGCTTCGAATAACGCAATACAACTCCCTATTTTTTATTACACAAATATAAACACCTATTCTTATGAAACTTTTACTCTTTTAATTGCAATTACTCTCCTATAGGGCCTGTAAATTTTTTAACTGCATTATTTCACAAGAGTGTTCTCCAGATGTAAGCAATCTATGATAAACTGTTTATCCCCTTATCAATAGTATGCTTTAGGGCTACTCCTGAGATATTGGGAGCACTACTAAATAAAGTAATGGATAGTATACTGCTTTGTATTAGCTCGAAGTAAGCAAATTCCATGATGTCTTAGGTTTATTGTACACTATGTTTTTCTAATCTATTTGTGTCCACAAGATATTTTTTTTCATTTTTTTCTATTGGATTTTCAATCTTTTCCTATGAGGTTTTTTTTTTAATTATTAATATATGCTAAATGCCAACTAGCTATAACATTAGTCAGTTGTTTGTATTTCTCTGTTGTTATTCTTTTAACAGAAAAATTATTTATCTTACAATTTTTCTTTTCTTTTAATTTATATTTTTAAAATTTCTTAACCATGTTAATGGCATAGAAAATTTCATTCTATCTGAATTATTTTGCTGCTCATAGTAAAACAGTGTTTGTATATTTATACCATGGAGATGGACATTTAATTATATTTGTCTGCCATATGAATAACCAATTATCCTATCATGGTTTATCAAAAATTCTGTTCCTAATCCTTTGAAATGTCTAATATGTTGAATATCACACAGACCATATGTAAAGTACATCTGCTTTAGAGCTACACATTTGTTTTCACGGATATCGTTACATTATTTTTCACTATTCTAAGTTTAAATTTCCTAATCATTTATGTTGTATTAATTTTAGTTATTTTCACAAGAATTTTACATTATCATAATGTCAACTTACAAATAATGTTATAATTTTTAAAATTGAAGAGTGGTGTAAGAAAAAGCCCATTATTTCTGTAAAAGCTTTTAAGCACATAAATATGCTGTGCTCTCTGCCTTACATTTCCAGGTAAGAAAGATCTAACTCTAAAACTGTTTAATAATTTTAATCAATATGAAATGAATTTAGCATACTTTTATTTTTTGTTTCTGATGATATTGAACATTTATAATTTTGGCTTTATAATCTGTTATTGAAATTATAACATTGATATTTGTATTTGACATTGAACCAACTCTGACTACCTGTAATAAACAATAATTAATTATAAAGTATTTTATCATCTCAATCCACTCTTTGATTTCACGTAGGAATATTTTGTTAAATAATTGGGAAGGGGACCAAGGGCTAGAAGCGAGGGAGGAGGGAGAGAAAAAGGTGGAGATAAAGAAAGAATTAAGATGTGTTATGCAAAAATATCAACTTCCCCTGAGAAATTTAATCGTTATGCACTGGCAAAAATTTATTAATAAAAATAGAAACAAAAATTATGCATTGATAGATAATTGTAGTTTTCTTATGCTATTCAGGAAAAATTATTGTAAAATTTACAAGCTTACTGTAAAATGTACATAACAAAAATAGCTATAAGATATATTTTTTTAAAGTAAAATAAATTGAGGATATTTACTTTTTTATTTTAAAAAGTGACAATAAAGTTACAGTAATTAAGGCAGTAAGGTTTGGGCAAAGTTTAGACATATGTTTAAAAGAAACAAAAATGAAAACAGAAATTAAGATCCTCCTGAGGATTATTGCCAACCCAGCATAAAGGAGAACAGGGGTGAAAAATTGGAGACGGCTGATTTCCCAGGAGAAGCTCCATCGTTTCTGGTTTCCCTGAAGGAATTTGGCTGTTCCTGCTACAGGAGGAGCTCGGGCCTTGCTGTCCTCAGGGATGGCTGAGATTCTCCTTCAGGGAGTTCTGGTCTGCACGTCTGCCTTGGGAGTCGTATTGTGGCTCCATCCTAACTCCTTCAGCCTTTTAGTGTAGTGCAGACTTGGACATACACGGGACATCACTGTGGGCTCCCAGCTCTTGATTGGATCTTTTGGGTCTCCAGTGTGCACATTTTGGACTCTCCTGCATTTGGCTTGTGTGTGACTCTTGTAACTCTAAATGTTCAATATTAAATCTGCTCTCTTGCAAACCACTGATACATAAAGCCAATAGATCAGATACCAAAGCCACAATAAGACACACACGAAAGGAAAACTGCAGGCCAAATTGTACACTGTGTCTTTTTTATCACATCAATGAGAATGACTTTCAAACATTAAATTTGCCCATTAATATATACGGAAGTGCATTGGCAAGAATAGATTTTGTTGTTTTGCTTAATTCATATTTTTTTCTACAAGGAAGAAATAATGCTCTTAAATCTAAATGATCATTAAATTTGCTCCAAATTTACATGGTGTAGAATCCTCTTCATTAAGGCTGGAATCGCCATGGATGTC
Organism: Hystrix cristata; assembly: GCA_004026905.1. Lineage (NCBI taxonomy): Eukaryota > Metazoa > Chordata > Mammalia > Rodentia > Hystricidae > Hystrix > Hystrix cristata. The sequence continues at coordinate 89,359 of PVJO010005471.1, forward strand.
CTATTAAATAATAACACTTGAGAAAATATTACCTATTCTCTTCTATATTTTACTTTGTATTATTTCTTCTTCATTTATTCTACAGTGCCAGGGATTGAACTTGGGGCTTCATAGACACTCAGCAAATACCTCACTGCTGTATTACATTTTGGGCTTACATTCTGCCCCTTAAAATATTTGTCAGAATTCTAATCTAAATTAGTCGCAGATCCCAGTTAAAGAAATGGTAAAGTGCTTTAATGCAGAAAATGCTTATATACTTTTAATATATGATAACTTTTGTTCTTTTGATTTATGTAGGATTTGGAGATTTAAAAACTGACAAAAACATTAAGGAAGATTATCCATTTTGTAAACGAAAAATAAACAAATTCCCTTACATTTATACCATAGAAAAATATCCAGATGCTCATATCTTTTCAGTAATAGTTTGAAATTTCTTAAAACAATGATTATGCTCTTAAATTTTCAAATAGACTTTTATTCATTTAGGTATTTTAATTGCAATCACATTAAAAAGAAGATATATAAAATGACCTTACAGTGCCTTCCAGCTTTGTGCTTCATTACAGCTTTTGAATAAATATGTTCTGATTATTATTTCCTTACAAATAGTGTGTGGGAGTATGCTAACTGTCACTGTATGCATTGTAATCAAGGTAAAATCTATTTTATGAGGGTAGTGATGTAGGTCTTAATTAAGATTAGTCAAAAAGGGTCACCTTCCAAAATTAATTGCAAGTCGAAGTGCCAGTGACCAAGGTTATAGTTTACAGAATGCGTCTTATCAGTTCATATCATTGACAGGCCTAGTAATACATATGCCTATATTTAATTAACTGTTTATTTAGTTTATTCTCATTTTAGGTATTTTTAACTTCAATGATTATAAATTCATAAATTTTCAGAAGAAATGGGATATCTTCAAGAACAGTAAAGCAGATAATTGGGTCAATCTGTTCACTTAACCACAATATTTTTAATAATATAGAGGATTGTATTGCATTAGGTAATTAACTCATGAATATGTATTAAATATTTATTAAGCATATATGCTATTTTTGCATTAATTTTGAATTTTAAAAGTTACCTAACAATAAGAGGACTTTTTTACTCATTATTTTAACCCATTCCTTCTAATATGTCTGTATGTATGTGTATGCAAAATAAGCAGCAAGTTATTAAAAATAAGAGGGGTTGAAGGAGGAAGGGGTGGGAAAAAACAAAGAACCAAATTATGTTATGTACAGGTACAAATTCCCTGTGATGATAGTTATCATTATGCATATCTAAAGCCTACCAATAAAACAACAAAAAAAAAAAGTAAATCATGAATGGAAATAGAAGATTAGTTGAATACATATTTTATAACCACATAGGAGCTGCTATAATTGGCCAAGATAATATAGAATCTGAAAAGAATAAAAGGAAGATAAATAGAGCTTTACAAGGGATTATTAGTGGCAAATTTCAGAAAATTTCACTAAAATACACTTTCTAAGTAGGAGTCTTTTGAGTTCTATTGGGAAATAATGAAGAATTGTGCTGTGACTAAATGGAAATGAAATCATGTTGTCAGGGAGAAGAGGAAATATGTTACCAACCAACTTTCAAAAATGAAACCAAAACAACATAAATAAAATATAAATGCATATACAAGCAATTATTTCTATGACAGTAGACCATCACAAAACCAAAATACAAGAATTCAATGAATAGAAGGCAAATTTACTCTGGAAATGAACATTGAAAAGAAACAAGATGTTAAAAGGAGTGGGTAAATCTCTCACAAAATAAAGGCAATAATGCTAAAACTGTAATAAAAACACAATAACAATGAAAACACTTGTAAAGGAAAATTGAAATAGCAACAGTGCAAAAAAAACCTGAATAGTGCAAAAATGAGTTGTCGATAAAGAAAGCATTTTTTAGAATTAAAGAACTGATAGATATGGAAGACAAAAAAATGAACAAAAATCCAAACTGAAGATGTTTTGAGTAATCCTAGAAGCAAATAAAATGTAAAACTCTAATAACGTTTTTAAAATATAGCTTTGGAAATATATATCTACTTTTAGGATTATATCACATGAGGCTTGCAGTGTTACTAATACAATTTACTTGGGTGTATTTGTAAGTAATATTTGATCTTATTTTTGTCGAAGCTATTGGTTTTGAAGTTTTGATAATTCAACAACTTTGAGCTTTTGCTTTCTAATTACTAAATATGTATAATTAGAATATATACCTTACAGGTTTCTTGCATGGAGAAACCTAATAGAATAAAAGTGCTTACTATAGTACCTGGCACCTGGTACTTTTTCCAAAAAAAATGTTAACTTTTATTCAAATAATAAAAATAAAAATGAAGTAAAACCTTTCATATAAATACTTAGGAGTACATTAAATATTAAATTAAATTTTATAAAACTTCTTTATCTGGGGATAAGTCTTACTCAGTAGAGTTTGTACTAGTATATATTGATGCATGGTACATCTCTAATACAAAATGAGTTTCACATTTTACTCAGTATTGTGATTGATTTTTTTTTTCTTTTTCAAAGTACATTACAAATTTTTGTCGACATATACAAAGAGGCAAGGAAATGGAGTTTAAAACAATTCCAATACATCTATTTAAAATGTTAAGACATTTAAAGGAAAACATATAAGATTCATTAAATATAATGAGCATAATATAAAATAAACAGCTTCACTTTACTTTCTTATTTCCCTTTACTATTCTTTTCTACACCACTGCCTACCAGGAACTAAGTTAAAAAAAAAAAAAATCTCATTAATGTGAAAGCCAAGCTTCTGCTACACATGAATGTGGGGATACATGAAAGGAAATACCTAATAATCACATGACCTGCAAGCTGATGATCTTCTAGAGGGAAATAAGTTAAACATTTTTTTTTTTTAAAAAAGGACAGATTGGGGGTTGGGGATTTAGCTCAGGGGTAGAGCACTTGCCTTGCAAGCATAAGGCCCTGACTTCAATCCCCAGCACCAAAATAAATAAATAAATAAAAAGGACAGATCAGATCATGTAGGAAGTGATTTACATAGAACATTTCCTTTATTATTTTATTTTTTTTTGTGTGTGTGCTGGGGATCAAACTCAGGGCCTTCCGGCAAACACTTTATCCACTGAGTTAAATCCCCAGGCCCATATTATTTTAGACTACTTCGTTGTATTGTGAATCATCTCAGCCATCCCAAATTGAAAATTAGTTTGTCTTTCCCCAGCATGGTTAGGAGGGGTTTTAAACTGTGAAAGACACGGTTCCATATTCTCCCTTGAATCATTTTATTTTAAACTATTAAGAATCGGGGCTGGAGATTTAGCTCAGTGATTAGAGTGCTTGCCTTGCAAGCATAAGGGCCTGAGTTTGATCCCCGGCACCAAAAAAAAAAAAAAAAAAAACTATTAAGAATTGATTTTATCATAAGTGTAGCTTGTTTAAAATACAGAATTGTCTCTGAAAGTAGACTTATGTTGACACAAGCAGTGCTGGAAGAAAATATAATTAATGGAAATATATCGGGCTACTGCACATTTGAGACTTCACCATATCCTGAGAGAATCAGAATAAAAAGGCTTACTTTGTTGAAGAAAAATAAGAACAATACAAGAAGTATCATAGAGCAACACCAAAGTAAAGCATGCAAAAAATTTACATGTTCCACAGATCTCAGGCTGGTCATCCTATTTGCCTAATAGGATCAAAGGGACGTTAAAACTAAGGTGAGATTAATTAACAGGTATAAGTAGTATGTATAGCCATAATTTTAAGTATTTAATAATTTTTAAAATGTTCAATTTTGGTTCATCTGTGGAAAAATACTTTTAAAGGTAAAATATCAAATTGTGGCCCTAAGGTCATGATTCAGTACATTTTTAAAATCCAAGTTAAAACTCTCATAGAAAATTGACATCATATGTATTACATGCGTGAGTTAAGATTATAGTGTCAGTCAAGATTAGGTAAAGAAATCATTGAAATAATCAAAGGTCAGACAAAAGATAATTTATACCTTCATGTTGTTAAAATATACACTAATTTTTGTGATACTATAAAATAATTAGGGATGTATTTTTATATTTCTTTTAACATGTGTTTTAATACTCTTTTAAAATTAAAAAACGCAGCTTTTTATTTTTTAGATGACACGAATATAAAAATGTTAAACTATTTTAAAGACACTTGAATGAATGATGTACCTTACTTCAGTGATAGACAAAAAGTTCATGTTTAATATATTTTCAGAAACGTAATTGTAATTAAAAATGGAAATCTAACTATTTAATTTTGAAACTATTACATTCTTCTTAGATGACCTTGCCCATTACAACTAGTACAAAGTATAAAAAATAAGTAATATTTGAATTCTGTTGTGTTGAGATTAACTCTGTGAAGCTACTCACATTGAAAATATGTACATATCACCACCCTGTTACTAGTTATTCTCTTCACACTCCAAATGCCAGTTCATTCTTAGTGAACTTTGATAGCATTATCATAATTCTATCATGAACTTACTCACCAAAGAACTTCCATTTCAAAAGCATTTGTTATACTTTTCCCCAAATAAGTCACTATTTGGTAAATTGCAATAGTTTGTCTAAATGAGCAACATGCAGACTAAGGTGAGATGTTACAATAGAGGAACCAAAATTTATTTATCAATAATCACAACTTATATGAAATATTTATGCAAATGATGATTTGCTTATTTGTCTTTTCAGCCAAATTCTTTCTTGTCAGTGGCACTGGCAAAACACTGAGGTCTGGGCTCATCATCAGTCTGAATGATGGGTTCCTTAGGTGATAGTGTGAAATCTAATTTTACTCCTTAGCCTCTAAAAACAAATGTATTAGGAACAAACAGTCTCAAAGTAGCTAAGCCACAGTCCAGGATAAAACATTGAACATATTGCTCAATGCAAAGCACATAGTGTGGTGTCTAAAGTACAAGAATGTCTGGGAGGAAAGAATAAGAGATACTAAAAGAAATCACAGATACTGTTTTTGTTTCTTGTCTGTTATTTCTTAATGAATAAACCAGAGCTACAGAAGTAAAATTTACAGCTTTTTGGGGTTAAGTTTATTTACTTAAGAAAAGATGTCTGTGATAATTATTTTCACAAGGTCCTTCATCAGATTCTACACCTCTAATGTACTTTACAGTTTATCTAGAACAAATAGCTATTGACATTTTCCTTTTAAGTGGAAAAACAATTGTTCTTAAGAATATTAAATACTTAAGAATGTTAAGTAATTCTGCAGTATTATATGGTTACTAAATCAGTGGAGCTTTAACCCAAAAAATGTTCTTCTTAAAAAATGTAGATGATTTTTTTCAGTGAGTTAGCCAGCAAATCAGTGAACATGCTAATTGGGAGATGCATTAATATAAGAAAAAAGATGAACGAGACACAAGATTAATGAATCCTCCCAAAGAATCAAATGCATGGATATCTGGGAATTAGTCTGGTTTTATCACTGTACAAACCAATTCAGATGACCTTTATTATTTCTTCTTAAAATAATTGAAGTCTCAAAGTGTAGTAGAAGAAACGAGAATACAGTATTTAAAATTTCTCTCTTTTTCCTATCTTTTTTTTTTGTTTTAATAATTAGAAACTTCTGTAACATTCAAATAGTTTTCTATTATGACTCAAGTATCCTACATTTTAAATTTCTTATATCTTGGGGAAAAAAGTTTTGCTGATGATTGAAATACACAAAATTTTGGATGGTTTTCTTCTACAATAAACCTCAGAAAGAATGTAATGAGTCATAGGGGAATTTATGCTTTAATCTATATTACTTAATGTGATTTCAGTTATAAAGTTTTTAGTTTCAAAAGACTTTTGCTCAAGGCAAAATATTAAATACCTGCCTTTATGATTTTCATGTTTTTCTACAAATTTTAGATGTATACCTCTATGCAGGAACAAAAATGAGGAATCAACTTGTCTATGTGGACAACAGCAAGAAAATGGGAGAATGTAATGGAATTTACATTCTATTAGGATGTTATTGCACAGAAAAAGTAATTGTCAGTCCAGCCATTGATGACTCTTCCCTATTTATTTACTTTCAGATGGATAGAAAGAAATACATTTGCCTTCATAATTTGTATACTATTTATATGCATTAAACACTTTTCCAGAGAATATTAAGATGTTGAAGTCCAACCCCAACAATAACTAACATATCAATGTTTTCATTTTCTAGCTATAGAAACTGGAGTTCAGAAAATATTAGCAATTTACCAAAAAAGCATAGCGGGGGGAAGTGGGGATCATGATTCATTCCAAATATCTCTGTATAAATTCTGGCAGTTTTCAAACCTACTGTACTCTAGCTATTCAACAGTTTACCTTTTGAAGTATACCTGCATGAGAAAAGCTGGTGTTTCAAAGAAGAATAGCAAATGGGATGAACGAAACATATTGTTAGGAAGAAAATCAGAACCTGTTATATAGTTTTATTTTATAATTCCCTAAGAAGGATGGAGAAAAATGCATAATTTAAATATTAAATTCCACAAGAGTATAAGTTATGTTTTCCAGTATAGGAACATATCCAAGAAATAACCTATTTTGAGAAAAAAAGCCTACTTCATGCCAAATAGTCTGTACACTTCTAAGAAGTAGTTTCTTTTTTGTTTGTTTGTTTTTGTTTTTTGTTGTGTTTTGTTTTTTGGTGCTGGGGATTGAACTCAGGGCCTTGTGCTTGCTAGGCAAACGCTCTAACCACTAAGCTAAATCCCCAGCCCCGAAGAGGTGGTTTCTTACTTATAATATGAAAATTACTATTGATTTAGTTTACGTGTAACATATAGCATAAGGAATGATGTTGTGACTGACTCAGGCCTCTTGGTTTCTTTTCTCTCCCAAATAGATTTATATCTTAGGCCACTTAATCTTAGGAAATCTACTGTCTCAAATTTCACAGTTTATTTTCAAGTGAAAAAACAGACTGATATATTTCCTCTCTTTTTATCCTCCCATATATGAATGTTGTTATCCCTCTGTGCAATAAAGAATCATTTTTGACACATCCCAATATTTCCTTCTCATGTGCCTTTCCTCATTTCACTTCCACATAATGAAATCCTCCCTGTTGACCCCATTGGCATTCACCTCAATTCTTATTTGTGTGACGAACTCTTCGATTTAAGTTTTACACTGTCAACAACTAGAAGGGTTTGCTATAATCTTGTCACAGTCTATTTGTTTTATACTCTTTCTCTTTTCCCTTCTCACATCTCTTCAATGTAATTCCATGTGAAAATATGGCTAGTGGGTTGGCTTACTTATTTTTCTGAATCATCAATAGAAATGTTAACTCTGACAGGAATACATATAGGCCTCCATACCATCCTACTAGACATCTACCCTCATAGGTTTGTTATTTACTATCAGCCACTTTCAACATTTTTTAATCATTTTATGATGTGTGTGCATATTTCACTAACTACATTGAGATATTATTGAAATTTAAGCTCTTCAATAATTTATCTTAAGTATTAGAAGGGAAGGTAATAACTGTCCCTCTTCATGATCAGACAACTTCCAGGACTGAAAAGAAATTTTCTCCACCACTCAATGCAGACTTTTCTAGATAATTTTAAACTATTGCACAATCGCCTAATCTCATGTCCAACATATTTTAAGTATTACATTTTCATATTAAGGCTATTTATTTAAAGTAATTCAAGTGCTTTTTAAATACTTCGAATTCTAAGATTAATCTAAAATCTCAATAGATTTTGCTTTCTAAGTGATGCACAGAAATCACTATTGTAGAATGCCCAAATACAAATTGAACGACAAATTCTGTGAGACTTTTTTGGATTACTTATACATTGGTCTTTCTTTTGGTGTACACTATTTGTAACAGGTAGGTCTGATGCCGGTGTCTGTAAATAGTGTAAATTTGCACAAAAGTGATAAGTTTCAAGTTTTAGTTTAGCTTTCAAAGTTGTAGAAAATGACAATTGGGAATTATTCTCTAGATGTTAAATGTTTGAACCATAATAAAAATTTGGGCTGGGAAATAATCCTAAAGATTGAATTTAGATGGAAGTGTTTTGGTTTTGCAATACAGAAGAAGATACTGATTTTCAACAGTGAGTAGATTCAAATAGCTCTAAATGTTACATCTTACACTATAGCTCATCTTTTAGACTTCTGCGAATTTGACATGTCTCACTCAAATTGTTAAAGCTGTAAAAGACGTATTTCCCCTTTCCATGGTTGTATTGCAGATAGCCACAGACCTTGTTGGTTTCAAGCAGGCTGTGTATATTATCTCACAGCTCTGCAGGAAGAGTCCATCCGGGTGCAGTAGGGCTTCCTCTTCTGCTCAGAAGGCTGTATGCAGGCTGCTCAGACACATGGAGCTCATACTCAGGCTTACCAATGAGATTATCTGATGCAGAGGACAGTCAGGATGTTGGCAGAAGTTACTTCATTGGGACTGTAAGACTGAGGGCACAGGGCATCTGCTGGTCTGTGCTAGAAGCCACCGTCGGTGCTCGGCAGGTGCTGGAAGGTCCTGGAGGTCAGTCACTCGTCTTTGGCATGTGAGCTTCCTTGCAAGAACACTTACTTCACCAAACTAGTAAGGGCAATATGATCTCACCTCGGGGAGTCCCCATTCCTACTTTAAAGCTCTCACCTGACCAACTCAGTCCTACACAAGTGATCTCCATTTGTATTAATGTAAATAGAACTGACTGGGGGATTTAATTAGATCTGCAGAATCCCATCACCTTTGTCACACTGTGACCTAAAAAGGAGTACGGGCCCGGTTCACACTCAACCATCCC